>JAPYZS010000165.1:0-165852 GCA_030522925.1 Trissolcus japonicus | reverse complement strand
ACAGGGAATATTCCAACGTGTTACTCTGAAAAAAAAATTTGTTACAAATGGAATCCAGTCATTAATTCTGCGGTCATTTGCAATAACCAGTTAATGGTATAAGAAATACATGCATACTTAACCGATCATTGAAATTCACGACAAAATTAGTTACTCATTATACTTTATATTCATTTTCACCATTTGAATTAAGTTATCCGCAGTCCAACATGAGGTAAAAATTAAAGAAATTAGCGCCATGAAAACAATAACAAATTGGAGTTTCACGATCAGTAGTTGGGGCTGAAAATAATGAAGTTATAAACTCATATTTTTTCTGCTTGGTTTAATTAATTAAAAATTTTATTAATAAAAGTACCGTGAAAATAAAAAGAGCAGCAAAAATGCTTGAAGTCGTAACTAACATCAGATCTACAAATACTAGATATTTAATACCATCTTTAGCCGTTTTTATAAATCTGGCAATTAGAAAATACGATCATAGTTTTTTTTCATATTTAAAGTTATCAAAATTAGTGTATTTATAGATTCTTATAATAAATAATTTATTATTTGTAGTATTATAAACATATATATAAGTTTGAGGAGTTAGGATAATTGTGACATAAAAAAACTTAAAAAAATACAATTACTTTATAAAGATGAAATTGAAATTACAGATTTAATAACTGAAGAACTAAAAAAGAATTGTTGTGAATCTTTCGGTAGCATCACATATTATCCCACGTGTCACAAGTACCCTAACTACCCTTATATATAGAATATCAAGTTCGGTACGTTTCTTTAGTTACCGTAAAATGATCTGATGGGTTCTGATTGATTTACTGAAATTTGCTGCTGTCAAATTTTTCCTCAACTGCCTGGACAGTAGATCAAGCCTAGCAACAGAATACCATAACAGAAAAGTAATAAAATTGCTTGTACACATGATAGACGCCAGTTGCAACGCTGCAAATGTTTGGTGTATGTAAATTAGTTCGTATACTGGACTTTTGTCAGTGGAAAAGGGATACAGCGCCTTGCCGGGTAAGTGCCTTCCTTCCATCAAACATGGCAGGAGACAAACGAATGCACAAGTCAAGTACGGCGTAAACGACATCGTCATATAAAATATCCAACACTTTTCAACGTACAACTGTAAGACTTTCAATGTTTTTGCGTCGGCTGTTTTGATGAAACAGTCGACATCATGATACAAAATCTGAAAAACAAATTGCCATCAAATAACAAAATCTATCAAAATGAAATATTAATTCACTCAAGAATGAATTTCTCATATTAAATAAATGTATAAAAACGTTTTTAGTTGTGCCTGAAAACGTCTTTGGTGTATCAAAAATATGACGAGTTTCACTATAACATAAACAAGACCGCAAGTCTGGACGACAGTTTTGGGGAACACTGTCATGTCATTTCGCGAGGCATACAGTCCAAACGCCAGTGGAACCAAGAAACAACTTGTGGAGATGATTGATAATATCTTTACAAAACTGATTAGATGGTAAAGTCTCCTGGAACTTTTTAAAGACACCGGGTAACAGCCGCAAAAAGCTACTGTTGCTTTTGTAAATTTTGTAGCGGACGATGGATTTAACTTCATTATTTTGCGCCAACTCTACACTGACACGTGAAATACACTCGTCATTGCAAATCACAAAACTAAACATTGCCTTAACACAATCTATATCAGGGCGACGGCGCGAATTGCAATTTTCTTATACCGTAAAATTATCAACATGTTTGAAATAATTACAGCGAGAAAATACAGGTGCAATAATTATTCGTCTCGCGTGTCGAGGGTTCACGTTTTGCATTCGGAAAGAGCGCAATAAGATGATTGTTGTAATTTTGCTTTGATATCACAGCCAAAACCTTGTGCATTTTATAACTAATTCTCAGTCTTGTCTTCTTAAATATTCATGTGCAGATCTGCCAAGTGTAATTGACACTAAGAGAGAAGTCAGTCACGAACCATAGAACGCATATGAGCTTGTCTTCACTTTAGACGTGATGCAATTCATCGGTATGATTTGTGTTTTTATACGACCGTGGTTTGGTTTCCACGGCTTGTCATTTCTGTGGGTACCTCGTTTTGCATGTTACCCACAGATTTGTGTCATTCATTTCAAAAATGAGTAATCAATCCGTTTCAACGATACTGTGGGTGTATTTCAATAGTGATTAAAAAAGTAAAATATAATTGAACTGAAAAATGGAAAGAAATTGTCTGCATTAATTGCACTAAATGCAGATGTATCCTTGACAGGCAACAGCTTTTCTGGCATCGGGCTTAGCAGGAAACAAGCAAATGTACAAGTCACGTATGGCAAAATCGACAAGGTCAAATAGAAGTGTTTGCACCTGTCAATATAAAGCTGTAAAATCGCCATCCTCTTATCATTGGTTGATCTGATAGTCGGTCGACATGATACAAAAGCTAAAAATATAATAAATATATAATATAAGATATTTTTCAGTGAAATGCGATTTCATAGGACTTGAGAGTTTACTCGCTGACTATTGTTATCTCTTATTTAACATCAAATAGTTAAAATAAACGTTATTACTGTCGTCATAGTTGAAATAACTATCAGTGGTAATTTTTGTTTAAATTCTTAAGTCACTTGCGATCTTGCGATAAGTATCCGATTACGTATTTTAAGTGATTCAATCCAAACATGCGGGTGGGGCCCTTCAATTGTGACAATTTATATAAACTCGATTGTTAAACTGCCCTCTGACAGTTTTTCTTCTGCGTTTGTGCATAATAATTGGATGAGAGAATACCAAAGATACCCAAAAAATAATGCACATCATTTTTTGTTTACAAGTTTTTATTTTCGTGCGTTTTTAATTGACAAAAAATATAACGATTGACTGTTTTCTACATATGTCACGCATAACATGCTTTTGTGCGAATATTCGTATAATTTAAATGTTCGATTGATCTTCCTCTGTTGCACTCGTTTGGCAATAATTTAATTTATTTTCCATTTCAGCATACAAACTTTTTCAACGCAACAAAAAAATTCGTCGTAATAAATATTGTTACAGGACACAACCTGAATTATTTTTCTTATGAAAACGTGTACATTAGTCGAATCCAAAATACCATTACAAATTTTACATTTTTTTTTTACTTTTTGACTTAGATGCAAAACCATTTTTCAACTTTTTTTATATGCTATCATGCTATCAACATTTTGAGGTATACTTAAACATGTTTCCCTGCTGCGTAACATTTTTATCTCGGCTGAGGTATGTTTCAACATTCTGAAAACTTCGCTAAAATTCACATCCTACATGTTTGCGTCGTTGGTATAAATCTTAAGGCACACTTTTTGATAACAAAAACATATTCTGGTGGACGCAATCATGAAGGAATCGCAACACCTCAAAATTCTAATTTGCATTCTTCATTCAGTAAATTCAACTCGAAACGTAACCATAAAATAATGTAACATTTTATTACAAGTATCATGCATACTTTGAAAAAAATAATTGTTTAGTACAACAACGTAGCGCTTGTTTCGTTATTAAATAACAGGTTTTGTTTTTAAATTGTATAATTTTATGTTCGGAAGCAATTTCTCAAAAAAATGTTAATTTTGGCAATACATAATTTATGTACACTCAAGTTCCCGTATACAATTATAACGAATTAACACAAATGACTTAATTTGCTAATGTAGCAAAAAGATTACATTTATAATAATAATAATAACACATGTCGCCCAAAATAGTACATACTTTCTGATCCAGTACAGATGAGGAGTTTGAAAAGTTTTGCTTCTTCGTGTTCAGAAAATACGAGTTCTGAAGAATTAAAAGGCAGTTGAAATTAATCATCTAGATCAATCATACGATAATGAACACAACAAAAAAAATTGAATCTTACATTTGCATATTGTTTGTACAACTACTGACTACTTTGAGAGTCTCTTAGATACCTATTGAATCGCTATTGTAGGAACCAAATAATATAAGCGCAAGAATCCATTGGTGGACATCGTTCGTAGTTTATAATCCTTTTAAATTGCGGATTGTCAACTGGTATAAGTATACTAACACGTAGTAAGACCTACATAGTCGTCTTGACTGATGAATGCAAAATCAAAAAAAAAGAAAAGAAAAATAAAGTTTCAATCAATTTGCATCGCTGCGAATAAAGTCTTAGACAAAAAAAGAAGCATCAAAAAACAAAATAAATAATCTCGCGTACAAAATAATAAGTTTGAAAATAAACATTGATATGTGGGTCGTACTGTTCTAAAAAAGGTTATAAAAACTAAAGTACATTAAAGGAGACGTTCGCAGTTCGAAGCGGGCAATTACAGGTGCCACCGAAGCCGCGGTCGTACCTTCAGATTCACAATACAAGATAATACAAAATGACATATAAAAAGAAGGTAAAAATCGACGCTTGGTTTATAATACAATATGTAACACTATTTACAGTTGAAAAACAGAAAACACGGATCTTGATGGGAATGTTGGAGTTGTTGAACTCGTCTGAGGTGTCGGCCCAAGATAAGGAACTTATTTTTACGTATTTGAAGTACATTTGAAAGCGTACTGTTGCCAGTGGTAGAACATAACTTGTACAATAGTTTAAATACGAGGCGAACGCGCGACAGCAGCTATTAACGCACACTTAAAAATACAAAAATCAACCGAGGTGCCGTTTTGATATGAGAATCCCACTATTGATAAAGGACTAGAAGAATCGGCTTGCAAATTTATGTCGCGTTTGTCATATCAAACAAAAAAGATACGCTGATTTAGCAAGAGGTATCCTTCATAGTGGAATGTTTGAGCAATATCAATTCCAACTCTCCTCTTTGGTATTTGATGTACTAGGTCGGTTCAGCACCATATAATAATAAAAATTAACTATTAATAAATCAAAAGGCGATGTCAATTAAGAAAAAGAAGAGTTAAGATCTGAGATCTAGAACTAGTTTTGGAACTTGTTTTAACTTGTACTTTATAACATGAGGTAAGAAGGAGTGTGTAAGTACATTAAACAAAGTTTTTCTTTTTTCGTTGCAGGAAGGAAAAAAAACGCGAAATAGCTGCCGCGCCGCTCTGACGATAACACTGAGGTAATTCTAACGTTTTCTGTGCGGTTCATCTTTGATGGGATGTTGAGCTTCAGATGGTCTCGAGTTCATCAAATAACGAGGCGTGTTTCCCACTTACAAAAATCATTATTTACACGCGCGAAGTGACTCGATCTGACTAAATGCATTACTTTCAGTTTACGCGACTAATTAGAGCTTAATAAATAAAAACTAAAACGCTGACAATTTTTTTTTCTCTCAAGACTTAGAGCTAAACTTATGAAGCGTATTGGATTGCCTTCCCCGGTTTACTTGTCTGTCATGTTCGTCTCAAAAATGTACATCCCTGACGTCTGTCGGCGTGCCCGCCTTCTCATGTTCCAAAATTTTTGTGTCGCTCGATTTGAGCGCCACTTGGCCGCTCGTTGTTTGCAACCGCGACATCTCCAAATCGTGACAGTTGTAGCCCTCGGCCACCATGTCCTCGATCTGTCTCAGACACTCCTGCAGGTAGTCCTGAAATAGAAAAATTATTCCAAGCTCATTTTACTGTTTCCAACTAGCGGCCACTTTTCTATGAATCAAATTCAAGTTTATGGGTGGCAATGATTTTTCTAAGAACTTCTTTTATTTAGTTTTTTTTCCCGTCCATTCAGTTTTCTATGGAGCAACTCGGGTGCGAAAGAATGGCTCACCTCTTCGATTCCAGTAATCCGCGTCAGTTCGTAGAGTAAAAACTGTAAATCATAGCCACTTTTCAGCGTCCATTCAAGACCGTGCAAAGCCGCAGCTACACTTGCTGCCGCAATCATGCTCGGTGGGTATCGAGAAAATTTGTATTCTGCGGAATGCAAAAAAGAGAAACAAATTAAACATTTTTTCTCACTTAGTTTCGAGATTGTCCCTCGTTAAGGAAGCTTGAGACAGTAAAATGAAAAAAAAGAGGAAATAGGAAATCGGTATTTCCAAATCAAATTGTCTCACTTTTTTCTATAATAAATAATCTTATGCGAAAAGAAAAGTTGAAACTAAACTTGATTTTACAGTAACAAAATTGACAATTGAAATATACAATTTTTAATAAATCAAAAGAAACCAAAAACCGGAATCAGAAAATGCAAAAAGGTCTTCTTTTTTTGTAAAAAATTGATTTTTCATAATTATTAAATTGAAAGTCCTTAAAACATCATTTGTTCTTACCCCTTGCACTGAGTGCAATGAAAGTTTGGGCGTGTCGCCTAACCATTGGCAAATCCCAAATTCTCGTGTTGATTGGAAGCTGGTTGAGGATATATGTGAGAAAATCGCCCGGTGTAACAGCGGACAAATCCCATTTCAGTTTTGAAACCACCAACTGTTCCCATCTCTGTAATAATAAAAAAAAGAAAACCATCATTTCTGCTTCAACAAATGAAATGTTTCATCTATAAATTCCATTTATAATTTTCATTCATAAATTGAAGTTAATTTTAATTTATTTATAAATTCAAGGGTTTAATTAACGTTTGCGTTGTGGTGCAAGTTGGGGGAGAAAAAAGAAAAGTTGTTATCGGGCGGTGGTAGATATATATTTTTGATTATAGAAATAAGTCGATGCGAGCTTGGAGAAGCAGGTCTGCGCGCGGCGGACAATAGAGCCGGGCCGGTCAGGGCGTCGTTTACCTGGCACTTCTCAGAACCGGAGTACGATTTATCTGGACTAGCAGCCAGCTCAGAGATTCGGCGAGAAAGAGGATGCGAGGATAGACGAGGACGGAACGGTTGGAACGAAAGAGCGATAGAAAGAATACGAGCACCAAAAAATGTTAAGCTACAGAACAAGGGGAGGAAACAAGAGAAGGAGATCTGTAGAGCGGCGCCTCTCAGTAGAAGTGTTTACCATTCTAACCCAAAATAAAATACAAAGCAGTTTCGCCATACAAAACGAGCACCAACACATCCCGCCCGGCTATTTCGAATTTTGCACATTCCAACCTCATAATTGCAATTCATTCACAATTTTACACGTTGATCTCAGTTATTTTGTGTCTCGACGATGCTTATTTATTCGACTGCTTGTTTTCTTATTTTTTTCTCTCTCTTTTCATTGTCATTTCGTCATTATTTAAACAAATGAAAGGTCAGATTCCATTGTTGACAACATTTTTGTTTTGCAATTCCATAATCTGCGATGCACGAGCGGCTCGATTGCATCGAAAAAATTAATTATATAGATAAGAGGAATTTCTGATTATTAGAAAGTTTTTTGTACTTTTTATTATAAGCGCGCATTCCTGTGAGGTAACCCTTTTCGGCCGGCTCTTTTCAAACAAAAATCCGAGCTAAGAATGAAAATCAGATATTTTTGAACAGGTTATTTATATAAAAAAAAGTTCTCGTAGGTTGCGCATAAAAATAAATAGACGAGTTTTCTCATCGCAATTAAATAAATTATTTTTATTTTTCATTTCTTTTATTTCTTTCTTTTTTTTTGCGAATGAATTATTTTTATCCATTAAACGTTGAGTTGACTTGCAAATTGATGATTACATTATATTGCAAATTCACAAAAAAGGCAAACAAAAGTTTGAAATGCGATATAATTATAATTTAAAAATGGCGATGCCGTCTCGATAACTAAATCTCCTTAGCGAGCAGTGGTTTTTTTGCATACCGGAAATAATGGGGGTTCTCCCTAACAAAAAGAAATCGCAGCTAGAAAATTGCCCGACAACTTCTATATACACATCTCTTTTTTTTCTCTCTTACTAAATTGTTGGATCGGCCTAACAAGACTTTTTCACATAGAATTTCATTGAAAGAAAAAAAAAAACTTGCAGAACAAAGGCAGAAAAAAATGTTTAGAAACGAGTTTAGACGCCCCGAAATTTTGTGGCAAATATTTTCACCACCAAGAAATTCGTGCAATTAATGAGATCTAGTTTGTACATTGTAACATCCAAGCTAATGACTTGAAACTTTGGGTCGTCTTATCACCTTATCAAAGAATGTGTACGCGAACGAGAAAAAAATCCCGAGACCTTTTAAAACAGTTTCTGTAGCTGCTCGCAATTGATATTTCGAAACTACGCGATGCGAAATCACAATCTGACAAATAAATTTCATAAAAAGTTCTGTTTTTTCTCTAAATTATATTTGCATTCGGTTGGAAAAGCAACTTTTGATTTTTAATTGGTTGAATTGTAAAATGATTGGAAGTTATTTTCATGAAAGTGAAACAACTTGAGTCACAAAGGCGTCATATTTGAGTTCGAATTATGAAGCTACTGATAAAGGGTTCTACTTTATCGACATCAGAGACTTGTTGATTCATTCTTTAATCAAAAGAAATGCCAGACGGTTGCTCAATTACGTTCCCTAGCTTCGAATTGCCTTCTCTAAACGATCCTAAAATAATCTTAGGAATAATATAAAATTCGTACATGATTTTACACAACTTTTTTACATTTTTTTACATTTTTTTTCGGACGTTTTATACAAATTTTATTTCTCTCGGTCCCTTTATTTATTCTAGTCTTTGTTTTAGCTAAGGAATTTTCTTCGTGAAATCTGCAAGCTTCTTTTACGATTTCAAACGAATCTTGGATGAATTATTCATTTTCACGTATATGAATAGACCGAGAGTATAGAGGAATGTACGTGCAACATTTTCGGTTCAAACCTTACAGTGAATTCTTCCGATATCATTTTTTACTCCAACCGTAAATGCCTTCCCATACATATGAAACACACATGTTCCATCCGTAAGTCGGGCTGTATGTGCCGAACACTCACACACACAAACTATAACACGTTTTTTTCCTTCCCTCTCTTACCGAAAATTGCATCCTTTTATTTTTCAATACAAAAATTTTTGGATAAAAAAAAGTTTTAACTGTCAAAAATATTTTATTTCAAACCTTGTTTCTTTTTTTTCTCAAACTCATTTAATTTTATTTTTATTAAACCAAAAGTTGGATCATTCAAAACTTTTTCCAGAAATTATTCACTCCAGGTCCGTACAGAGAAATTTGTCACGAAATCTGTTCAGAGACAAAAAAAAAATTCCATCTGTAATAAATAAAATAAAAACGCGTGAAAAAGTTGACGCCTCAAAAATGTTTATGTCTGGTATTTTTACAAGCCAACTGTTCGTCAGGCTTTTCATTTAATCAATTTGTCAGGGTTAAAAAGGTTTTCTTTGTAACAAGCCACGTGCCATTGGCGGAGACAATAATTTAAGCTTGAGAGGTACGTACAAACTTGACACCTAGTTTAATGGTCATTTCAGGACAAACAAAAATGAAAAAAAAAAAAAAAGAAAAAGAAAAGAGAGAGAAAAAACAGAATGCCGTCTGTGTGAAAAAGAATGTGTCGCAATGGTGGAGCGTCTTAATTTGAGCATGCAATTTCTTAGATGGGTTGAGGAGGGCATTGCGAACTGAATTGAAGCCCAGATGGGGGCCCAGGTGACATAACGTTCAAAATTGCCAGGTGTAACTCGCTTCCTTTCAATTTCAACTTCTTTTCTTTTCCACTGCAGACTGATTGTTCTCCAACGGCCATTACCCTAATGCAAACCTCTAAGAAATTGCATTCAATGTTCGTTAACAATTTTCCAAGTAAACATAAATCAGAACCAGTACCGGGGTCATTGTGATACAAAATTACTAAGTTTTAAAGTGTTTGTATTTATTATGTGATTGAATTATTTGTATGTTTGTTCTTCCAAAGAAACGAGAATATTTTGTGTCCGTTATCTTTGGGTTGTCACATCAAAGAAAACCAGTATCTTATGAAACGTAAATGAACATAGTAATTTGTTGGACACGTTAAAGTCATGTGTGACCCTATGGTCAGGATGACCCAAATTATTTTTTTAAATAATCATCATATGACTAATGAAAAAAATTAATTAAAAAAAAACAAGGAATAGTCAGTTAGTACTTTTGTTACTCTAAAATTAAGTTACTTGAAAAAAGTAAAATATAAAAAATAAAAAATTAAAAAAGAAATAAGCTAATAATTTTGCGAAGAACAAAAAAATTGGTCAATTACTTATCAACTTTTAATTACATTAAATATGATAAAAAGAGCAAGATGTTTGCAACGAATTTATCAATTCATTAAAGTTGCGGAGAGCAGTTGAGCAAGAAGGCAAACTGCGAGAAGTCGTTAGCGGAAAAGCCGCTCGCGCGGCGTCTTAGGGAAAAAGTCGGAAGAAGGGATCAACGCTCATTTGACTTTGAAGGCAGCTGTCGCAGCCCGGTGCAATGTCGGCCGGCTCGCCACCTGGCTCCCCTCACCTGCTTTTATCGCGTTCAACTTTTGAGTATCTATTGCGCCGTACAATTCTGCAATCTATACACACAATTCCGTCGCACACATTTCTCCGCACATGCTCTCCCAAGATGGGGCCGGATATTATTTTATTATAAAACATGCTCATCGTCAGCGCCGCCGAGTTTGATGCGAAACCGTGCAATCACTGTTGTAATGCAACCTCGAGGAATGCAGTTTCGTCCTCTCTGAGAAGAGGGCCTGCGAAGACTTTTAAATAGAGTGACATATGGTTTTCCAAGAGCGCGATTTTTCGTGAGAACTTCCGCTTCGCTTGCCAAGTCTATCGATAACAGCCTGGCGAAAAAAAAGAGTGCCATTTGCAACTCCTGATAAAAAAAAGAATTATGCACAACTTGTCATAACTCATCTTGTATTTCAAAACAAAGCAGTACCTTTTCTTGATCGAAAAAAAAAATGATAAATAAGTTTTGTTTGAACTGAATAATAATTTTGTGTTCATTTTTTTTATAACATTAAAAGGGGATTAGAATAATAAATGAAATATTATTTTTATTTGTTAAAAATATAAAATGTGAAATCAAAATAATCAAAAGTACAAGGTGACACGATTGTTGTTGAACGGAATTCGTTTTGATCAAACAGTCGTTATATCTCGAAGTCAGAGATTGTTTTTCAGCTGAAAGGAGAAAAAAAAAGAGAACTTACACATAGGTCGTCCAGTGTGATGGAGTTGTCTGTGTAATAAACCAATGATTCCGCCGAAAGTGGCAATGGCTCTCGAAATTTAGAGGCCAACATGAGGCAGGCCGTTCCCAGAAGTTGTAGTTGATATTTTCTAATTGGGCACACTGATAGGAATCGGTCGATGTAGTTCATCGACAGGGAGAAAACTTGGTCGGAGCATTTTCGCACCTCGCACACCTGCAAAAAGCACCACCAACACATTCTCATTTTAATTCTGTTCGCAACCACAGGGCTTAAATATTAACATTCTCCAAACTCTAATTTGCAACCGCCCCGAACTCTGCCATTTAATTCAAAACCTTCGTCTGTATCTTTGTTTCGTATAAATTGCATAATCTTCTTTGTGACGTTTCAGCCTGATAGATTAGGGAATACCGGCTGTATAATTTCTTTTGCATGGCTGAGAAGAAATTTTCTCAACAAAATACAAGAACAAATTGATACAAAAACAAAAAAATCAAACTTCAACGGTAACAACAATAAACAAAAATAACAAACAAAAACAAACTAATAAACAAATGAAACAAAAAAACAATGACAAATAATCCAAAACAAATAAAAAACAATTTTATTAAAACAAGTTTATTAAAAATAACAATAACAAATTAATTAACAACAACAAAAAGACAAAACAATAAAATTAACAAACGATTGTACAAAAAAAAAGAAAGAGGCTAAAAAAACAATATGAATAACGCGATGAAAACAATGTGAAACAAACTTGAAGAAATTTTGCAAAAAAGTAGATGTAGAATTGTTGATTTAAGGAGTGAGTCAAATCGAAGAATCTTTGAGAAGCGGAGGAGTGGGGGGTCAAAAAGAAGGCATCGTTTCACATCGGTGCGCGGTTTTGTTCTGTTCCATGACTCGGATCCGTGAGTACATGTGCACGCAATTTGTGTACGCATGCGCGCTGTCGGGCACGCACGACTTTTAAACATTATTGTTCCTGCCCGGGTAATTGTTCTTTTTACGCTTACTTTTACTTTTACTATACGTTTACGTCGGCGTTTGTACACACAACTGCCGGCGGCCTCTTGCACAATCGTATTATTTCGGCTCCGGGGAACTTGGTACATTCTACAGGTGGTTGATGGCAGAGAATAAAAATAGTGCCGAGCGTGCCACCTACACACAAGCGCGAGACAAAAAATAACGCAACCGAGAACTTCTTGCCATGAATGAAGGATTAACATAAGAAAACAATTTGTTCGAGTAGTAAAACAAAATTTACAACAAAAAACATTTCCAACCTATCGGCAAAGGCCGTAAATGTACAGGCTGCGGTTGGAACTGTCGCGCGTCCCTTTTCTGCTGATTGCAAAAATTGATTTTTTGATATGTCACAACGCCAAGATAAGAGCACGGGAACGGGGAAGGAAATTGAAAGAAGACACAGGGGGGACATCGTGGCACGTCGGACAAAAGGAGCCGCGGTCCGATGGGAACGCGTTCCCGTGCTAATTAAGATGCGGACAAAGCTCACACGTGGACCGGAAATGATGCCGAGAGATCTCACCTCCAACATCCATTCGGCGACGATCTTGCGCATCGACGGCGAGATGTCCCTCTGGACGCAGTCGAAGTACGACGTGTTCGGCACGTAAACCTCCTCGGTTTTGAGCAGATTGAGCAGCACCCGGTGATCGTTGAGCAGATTCTGGTCCTGGTAAGCCTCGCGCTCGCTCTCAGTTGTTTCCAGACACAGCAGATCCATCGCGCGATCCGTTTTTTATTTGTTTATCTGTTTATTTATTTTTTTTCGGACGAGAAACACAA
This sequence comes from Trissolcus japonicus, assembly GCA_030522925.1. Taxonomy (NCBI): domain Eukaryota; kingdom Metazoa; phylum Arthropoda; class Insecta; order Hymenoptera; family Scelionidae; genus Trissolcus; species Trissolcus japonicus. The sequence goes on along the minus strand of JAPYZS010000165.1, from coordinate 152,983 downwards.
CTATTGTTCAAAACTTTTGCATCTCACTTTCGCACTCTCTCCTTTCTTCGTCCTTCACCGCTTTGCCGAAAAAAAATGTTTAGTCGCGCGCAACGCCGAGGTACGATCCGACGCTGGTTCCTTACCAGGTCAGAATGGAACTCGGTTCGGAGAGCTTGGAGTCGCCGCGGTCGCCGCCGCCGGTTCCCACCATGCGCCAATTGGCGGACCACGTGACCCAACCGATCTGCCCACTTCTCATTTGTTCGGTCAACTCCGCGCGCTCGTCAAACCAGCTCTAAATAATCCACTAACCGAGTTGTATCTTTTATCTTCTCCCGCGAGCTTTACTCTTTTTCCATTCATAAACATTTCTTTCCCCTCTTGTCGCGCTTTTACGCGCTTTCTTTTTTTTCTGCCTCCTTTCTTTATCATTTTCTTTACAAAGGAAAAAAAATTAACGATCAAGGTTTTTAAACGATAACTCGATCTGAAGTTTTTGCACTTTTTTTGTCTACATCGCTGCATGATTTGAATGAGAGATCTTTTAGGTTATGTTTTGATTAGTTCGTTAGTTTAGATTTAGTTTGTTCGATCTGAAACTTTGGATGCAATTTCTGAGTGGGATCGGAGGACAATTTCGTATTTGACCATTTTTTCAAGCAGCTTTTTTGTTTTAGATGCTTTTTCTCGATCGGATACTTCTGATTGGTTGAAACTGCCGATTCGTTTAGCAAATTTTGCTCAGATTCAGTTCGGCTGAAACTTCTCAGAAGTTCTAGTTCAAATCGTCCTGTTATTGTTGTTGTTTTATTTTCTATTGTTTTGGTTGGTTCTGGGTTCTTTTTTAATAATTTTTACAATTGCATTTTTGATTGTGCAAAAAAGAAAGAGAGGGAGCGAGAGAAAAAGAGAGAAAAGTTATAAACGTTGTAGTTAATTTGATATTAGGCACAGAAGACTGTTTGCTGATGGCCATTGTTGTTCTTCGCTCAAAGGGGACGATGAATCTTGATTATAAGAAATGCTGAATGAATACCTTACTATTGGATGCCGGCGCATTATACTATACTATATTCTTATATCCTATTACGTATAGTACAATACATTCTTCGCTAATTATATGTATACCTTTTTGCTTACATGTTTTTTTCTTCACATCGCTTCTCGATAACAATATATTTTGTAATCAACATCGCACAGATTATATAAAAAAATTAATTAACCTCGTGTATCATTTAGCATTAATGAAATTAATTACTTAGTATTTATATTACAAAAAGCTGCAGCTTATAATTGAAATTGACTTTGAATAAAAGTTTATAGAAAAAAATGATAAGAAATTGTATCGAAAACAAAGCTAAAAATATCATAATTGTAAACATTCTGAATGATTTGCACAGATGGAACAGTTTTTTTTATCCGAAATAATTAATATTTATAACTGTTTACAAAATTTGTAAAATTTACATTTTTTATGATCTTTTAAAGAGTTTGTTATTGTTTTGTAATGTCAATTAATGTTGTTTTTTTTTCGATATAATAATAATATTCAGATTATGAATTTTATTGAAATGTTAATGAAAATACAAACAAACTTGAAAGAAAATAAAAAATTAAAAACAATTTTAAAGAGGGAGAAAAACAATTTGAATACCTTCGCAAGGTGTAGTAGTTGTTTTGAGCGAATGTTTGGTAATATTGTCGTAATAACGCGGCCATAAAATTAAAGTTTTACCCCTTGAGCCGTGCACACAGGTGCTGGTGGAAGGCACTACTAAATTGGCCATAATTCGTGTTAAAAATGAACTCTACCGTTCTGCTTCGCGCATTCCTTCACCTGTTATTTATTGCAAAAATTGAGCTTATGCGCTCTTCATATGGATCGTTTGTCGAAAGAAAGGAAAACGTGAATTGGCCTAATTGTTATCATCCAGGATCTTTCTATTCGCTTGCACTTTCATCAAGTGCAATTACACATTTTGATTAGTCCAAACGCGACGAATTTTTTTGCACACCAGATGGGCTGACAATATTTCTCTCTCCCACCTAACATAATTCGATATCGTGAAATGGCGAGCCCCATTATTCATATTACGCTTTTTTACACATTGTCTTTCTTTTTTTTTGTTCATTTAGCCATGCTTGAGATGCATAAAAGTTGCATTTGTTGCAATCTTTTACGTTTTCATTGTCAAGATTCTTGGACTTTAAAATTACTTTCAAGGTTTTAAAAGGACTTCAAATATCTTTTTTATTAACAATGTTTTTAATTTTGTTTATATTTTGTTTAAATTTCATTCACTTTTTTTGTTCTGTCTTCGTTTTTGTTTGATTTGTTTATATTTTTTGTGTATTATGTTTATATTATTTTGTTTGTTTTTGTTTCTTTATATTATATTTATGTTTTGTCTATACATTGTTTATGTTTTTCTTGTTTGTGTTTTGTTAATGATTCGTTTATATTTTGTTTATTTTTTTTAATGTTGTGTTATGTTTATATTTGTTTGTTTTTTATTGTTCATGAATTGTTTATATGTTGTTTGTTTCGTTCATATTTATGTTTTTAGAAGTTTTATTTTTCTGATTACTTTGTTTATATTTGTTTTTCTTTTTGTTTATTTTCCATGTTTGTTTCTTATCCTCAAGATCTATAGTTTTTGATAAAAATGATTTTAGGGCGAGTCCCTTAAATATTGAAATGTGTGTCCAAGCATTCGAAATTTGTGCGAGAATTTGTGTGTGAGAGCAAAATCAGAAACATGTGGTCAACTCGGGTGCCCTCGCAGGTGGTGTCAACGTGCAGACACTTTTTTTCTCGCAAGCACCCTTCGTACTTTCGATTTGTCACCAGAGATTGACCGGTGCCGATTAAAATTCGATCCGCACCTGATGATTAGAGCCTGTGACAATTATTTCCCACAGTAAAAATTCCCCCAGATGAATATCGCGTACTTTTATTATTGTACGTCCCTTCGAATTTGTGTGAACCCAGCATGCGAATGAGCGAGAAAAAGTAGTCGACTTTTAGGTGGTTTGAACAAAAAAACAAGATGCGCGAACATTTTCCCACTTGTTGCACAAAATTGTTATATCATGGCGCCAGCATGTTACACTCCACGATCATATGTGGCGCTGATACTAAATTTAGCGCTCGATCGTTCCCTGTAACCTCGCCGTTCTTTTTTTATATCCAAACATTTCTTTTTGCATTCGTCATTTTTTTATTTAACATTCATTAATATGAATTTTTATTTGATTATTCAACTGGATTTAAGTTTATTTAAACTTAAAAATTTGTATAATTGCAAAAAAGGATGGGCTTTAATTAAAATAAATCGAAATGAGTGACGCATCGTTGGAAAGAAGCTACGACCTTTTATCGGATACACGTGTGTTCTGAGGGTATTCAAAAAGACTCACGTCGAGTGATTATTGAGCATTGATAATATCAATTTGAATAAAACAAAACTATTTTTTGGTTCCGCCACGTTTTCCTTTAACTCTCACTTTTTAAGATAAATTATCCAATCGTAACAAATCAGTTTTTAAATATAGATATTTCTAATTAGGTAGGTTTAGTTTTGAAAAAGAAAATAGAAATTAAATATTGATCAGTGACAAAATTAACATTCGAGTTTTACTGTAGGAATGATGTATTTGTCAATGAAACAAGTATACATTTCAAAATAATGAATAACTGAAAAGTCAATCTCGTCTTTCTTTAAGATTCTCATATACCGGATATGCTTGCATGTTTTCTGTGAATTTATTCATTTTCATTCATAATTTGTAATGTGGGTTTTGATAAGAGGTTAAACGGAATCATGCATAAATAAGCGTACAATTTTCAACTACGTATTCATTAATTATAAATATTAATAAAATGTATAATTTGGAATACAAGGGGTTCCCGTGTGTGTTTGATTAAACGATTGTTCGGTACTGTATGTGCGATCTGTCGTATGTCCGCAATTCTTTTTTTTTCGTAAGCTCGAAAGTCTGCAGTACATTTTTTTTTGTTTCTTTGTAACTTACGTATTCTCAGAACGATAAACCAATTAACGAATACGGTCAACAGGATTTTAAAAAAATAATCTCGGTATTGTATAATGTACACGCACATCTGGTATGTCAACAAAGATATAAATGTTTCGCAGTGAGGCCTAAAAAAAAGTTCTACATCAAAAAACAAATTTTAAGCGTAAAAGATAACAATGATGCTCTTTCTCTCTCTTTCTCTCTCTCTCTATCTGTAACATAGATATATAATCATCTTTGTTTCATATTTACAATTAGCTATTTTTCACGGACTAAAAAAATATACGAATATTCTCTCAGAGCGCGCATTCCTGGTATTAATTGCAATACGAAATTGGGTATACAACTGTACAATGCATTATCGTGGCTTAAATACAATCAACCTAATTGTCGCATATCGGTTGGATTTGTACAAATCAATTATCCTTGATCTTTTGCAAATCGTTATTTGTTCACTGACGCCGGTCGGAACCGCGGCAAACAAAGTCCGAATTTCGTTTCGATCCCGGTGAAGATTGGCAACGCGACTTGGTATCCGCCTATGTGATCTGGATTGCTTGACCTGATCTCATCGGTCACTCCAACATTTGGTTCTGATCCAGCAGGTCGACTGTTGACGAATAAAAAATATTGAATTAATAATTGAATCAGTGATTTTAATTTGAATTAATTAAATGTCGTTGGTCTTCAACTTACGATCCGCCAAAATCAACAACGAACAATCGTTGTAACAACTCATAGGTGAAAAGTGTGACACCAAATTGGGGAGAAGACCTAAGAACTCGAGCTGAGAACAAAATGTTTATTATTTTATGATTCGTAAAATAAAAATTGCAAAAAAGATGCAACAGAATTGCAGTAAAATTACATAAGAAATTGTTCATCATCTGTGTCACAAACAAAAATATCACACGAAAGTATCACATCAAAAAATTAAAAATCCAAAAAAAGAAAATCACTACCCGAAAATAACGCATAAATAAGTAACACGAAATTCATCTCTCGTCATTTTTTTTTATCGTCCATACATCGTGCATGCAAATTACAAAATTACTACGTAATGTAATGCATTCATGTAATTCATTTACGCTTCAAACGAAGCATAAGAAATCATAATTCGAAGAAAATCAGAGATCGTTCGATAATTTGTCTGTGATTATTTTGTTATTTTGTTTACACGCGATATTTTTTATGCGATAACGTTGCATGTGATATTTATGTAGTGTGATATATTCGAAAATGTGACATAGATGTATGCAACCGCATAAGATGTAGGTTAATTTTACCCAAATGATTCAACGTAAAAATTTTTTTAAACTTAATGTCAAACCATATCTGTAATATGCGTAATTATATATATATTTTTTAAAAATATTTTTCAACATTGATAAATGTTAGATATTCATGTTATAAATTTACCAGTGGCTCCTTTCCAAAAAGCCCTTGCGCCTTCCTCGCGGTATATCTTTCGGGTACAATCCATCAAACCGTTATAAGTCGTCTGACCTTCTCTTGCAACGACCTAAAATCATTACAATTTAATTTTGAAAGAAATTAAAGTATAAATATAAATAAAAATATAAATTTAGGATTAAAGTTTAATTAAATTTGTGAATCGTACTTGTAAGCGAGTCTTGATAACGTCTGCCGGAGTTACGAGAGCTGCTGCAGGCACACCGGCAATTGCTCCGGCTGCGAGCAACGAGACCGGCGTGTTGTAACCACCTTCGTCAGCGAATTTCGATTTCACATGAGCATACACAGGAAAATAAATGGCACTGAATGGTATATCACGTAGGAAACACGCTCTAGCTCCCTGTGAAAATATACAATTTTTAATATCATTTGCATCTTAGTTTTAAGATAAAAAAAATTTTGCAATTATTTTCTTCTTTCATTTAATTTTGTTTTTCAAATGTTGTACCTTATACAGTCCAAAAAGTCCAAGTTCTTTGACTACAGTCCATGCCCGAACTTTGGCACCGCCAGCAATTTCGCCTGCCACTTGTAGACGAATCTTCACTATTTCCAAAGGATTCGTAAAAATAACTTGGGAACCTCCGGCCTAAAATGACATTGTTCAATGATTTTATTTGATTTTATTCAAATAACAAGAAATATTTTTATTCAAAAAATGTATTGTTTCATTATTGTATCATTTTTTTAATTTTTATATTTTTTGTTTTATTTCAGCTTACACATGCTCCAGAAATGACTTCGCCGTAAAGAGGTAAGTTTCCATTTTTGTCCATAAATTTGTCACGAACAAAGTCGTTGACTGTAAGTTTGATAGCTTTCTCTGGAGCAACTCCCATCAGTTGTGGCACCAAGCCTCTATATAATCCGAAGAATCCTTCGTGCCTGATGACCTGAAATCAAAAAAAAATAAGTGAAAAGAGTTTTTTTATAATTATTTTATAATTTTTTAAAAAATATTTTATGTAAAATCGTTTGGCAAAACAAACCTTTTTGCAACAATCAAAACTATTTCTGTACATCAACTCGCCAACAAACGAGCCGGATCGCTGATTTTGCATTCGAGTTTTCACCAAGTCTATCGGGTACACCGCGGTTGCACCGACAGCTGGAAAGTTGTTTTTTTCAAAATAATTAATACACAATTACGAATAATTGGTAGGTGCTATTTTTTAATCGCTTTTGATAAGCTAAAACTTTTACCTCCTGCAATGGAACCTAAGGCAAACCTGTACCCGCTCTCAAGAATTTGTACAAACACGCCACGTTCATCCGGACTCTGAAAACAAAACCGAAATCCAATTAAAATTTGTTGGGTCAAATTTTTGATTGATTTTTTGTTTTTTTTTATACTCACTGACACAGCCTTGATTTCTGCAAGTCGTTTCGTTATCTGCTTAAAATACTGTTCTGGTGTTATAACCACTAAATCATTGTAGACGATTTTTCTGTAAAAAAAATTTTTTTTTTACAATTTTACATACATGGAAGAAAAAAACTATAAAGAATAGTAATAGTAATATATTATTAAAATAATAAAACAATTTGCAAATACCTAGACTGATGTATCAAATCACACAAGTGAAATAGAATATCAACTTCCAATGGAGTTATTTGAGACATCATCTGCGCGGAATGAAGAAATTCCTCTGAAACGAGAGAAAAACAAAATTCATCTCATTTCCCCTTTAGCTTTTTCATTTATTTGTCGTGTTCAGACACGTTGGTATAATTATATAGGAAATGTTGATTCACCTTTGGTCACTTCCTGATACCTATGCCCATTAGTTGCGTTTAAGTAAATACGTTTAACGAGCTCCATGTTATTCAAGAGGGAATTAAATGCCATGAAGTATGGAAAACTGACTTTCCTACCAGAATGACCGGTACTAGCTGCCTGCAACGTACATTTAAATACGATCAATAAAACAACAAAATAAAATGAAATGAATAAAATAATGTATTAATCACTAGTACTGGTTCCGTAAAAAATACTAACCGCGACTAAATTTTCTTTAACCTCCTTCGTCAAAAGGTGACTCTTTATACTTAACATGATCTCCTGGAAATCCGCTGTCGTTATAAAACCCGTACCATCTTTATCAAACTTTTTAAATGCCTCCGTGGCGTATTCTTCATGAAAATCCTGCGGGGTATTGAAAACAAAAAAAGTAATTAGAGATTCAGTGAGATGAAATTTGCATCGTGATTAAAGTCGTGATTATAAGCGTTATACTAACATGTAAAAATTGGCTAAATTCTGAATAGTTGATAAATCGTTTTTTATCCTTCGCAAAGTACAGTTTTATAAAACCGCTGTCCATGTTGAATGGCATCTGTCGGTGTAAAATAGTTTTCTCGATCACCTCAACGAACTCATCTGAAAAAGACAAAAAAGTAACGTCAAAAACAAGACAGAAAGAATAACCAAAAAATAAATTAATTTATTTATTAATTTTATTACCAAACGCAACCATTCCGTTTCCTTTAGTGTCAAATAACTGAAATGCTGTTCTGTAAAGTGCGTCGGGTACGCAGAGCAAGCCCTCAAATGCTTGAAATTCCGCAAACGAGATGAGCCTGAGAAACACATCATGAATTGAGTACAAATTTTATTGAACAAAAATGTTAATTGACAAAATTTTATAATGAATAAAAATGTTGACGAAGGAAACATTGAACTGGCGAAAAATGAGTTTTAATTAACGATCCCCGTCGTGGGGATTCTTAACATTTTGATGTACAAAAATTAGAGTCACCGCTCAGGGTATGGGATGAAGTGATAAAATTAATATACTTGAGATGACTTCCTCAGTGATGTTATGTAAAGCGGTTTGAACCGGGCGATACGCAAACCGGATATCTTAATCTACTCCGGCGTTAAACGTACCCATCTTTGCTGGTGTCGACAATACCGGCGAGCAAAGCAACTGAATCAGGATTGTAATCGGTATCGGTATAAAGACCAAGATAACTTCGTACAAAATCAGATGCAGTCATGAACCTTTCGCCATTTTTCTCTTGCGAGGCATACTGCAAAAATAAAATACAAAATCAGAAATCAAATTCAAATTTTTTCGTTTATTTTTACTTTTCTTTTATTTGTTATTTATTATTTTTTGTTACCTGATTGAAAATTTCATATAATTTATTACTGTTGGCTCGTCTCAAATATCCCGGACCCTAAAACAAATAATCAATCATTCAAAACATGTAATATAAAAATGTAACTTTTTTTTCACTCTTTTTCTTTCTTTAATTAAGCAGATTGAATTGATTTCAATTAATTTTGTCGTTGACTTTACATTGTATAAAATCAACCATCTGACGTACTAGCAGTTTAAGCAAATTAGTTACGCACAACTTGTTTACAGCATTACATAATTAAAAAAAAAACAAAGAAAAAAATTAAATGCCAATTAAAGAGACATTTTTTGTACAAATTTGCGACTTTCGAGAGCGAATAAACATAATGAATCGTGAATGGAAGGCAAAGAACTTGAAAGTTGGACCCGCGCCTATTTTTGATACCAAAACGTTACACCTACAAGATCTATTAATACGATTATAAAAATATGTAAAAATTTTAATAATAGACTTTTTGATTCGCTCAATTTTATGAGATCTTGTTTTTTTTTCAGATATTTTTTTATTTTTAATTAGTCAGCCTTTGGCAGCTTTTCATAAACAATTTCAGGTCAAAATGTGAGTAATTTTTTTAAGACGACATGACTGATTAATGCGTCAATAAAAATTATCGATAAAAAATCGATTTGGTTTTACAAATTGATTTTTCTTAAACTTTTATTTTTTATCAAACAAAAGATACTGGAGAATTTGGATAAATTGTTTATTGTCGACCGGAATTGCTGATTAAGCGCGGCCTGATTTATCGTTCGCAATGAACCGTCACAACATTGTCCTTACGAACGTCAAATTCGCAATTCAATCTTACCGGCTGGTTCATTTTTTTTTTAAAAGTATTTTTAACAAAATTAGTATTTTTAACAAAATTAGTCTTTTTAACAAAATTGGTATATTTTACATAAATGTTATTTCATTTTTTATTGTTTAAAGTTGAATTTTGTTTCGTCATTGGTTTCAATGCTTGAATTCTTCACATCGCAACTGACAAAGTGGATTGATATCAAGTGCAAATCTGACCACACGCGAAGAACTTTTTTTATTCCGTTCTGTCAACACTGTACGAGAAAAAAAACTTTAAAATTTAGAACACTGATTACAATGATGTCATCCAACTGTCAACAATTAAAAGACCAAAGTTAATAATGAATCGGCTATTTATTTATTTATCTTTTTTTAATTTTAATTTTAATTTCTTCATCAGAATTTTTTAATTTTAAACTATTTTTGTAATTCCTTTTTAATTTTCTTAATTTTTTCATTTATTTTGTATTCTTAACTCCAATTCATAGTTTTAATTTCTCATTGTTTCATCTCCACAGGACTTTAAAAAGTAATGTTGTAATTCATATTTCATAAATACGAAAAAAAAATTTTTTTCGTCCAGTTTTTAAAAATCAAGTGTACCAACTCGTGGCGCTAAAATGACATGGGGAGCATAAAAGATTCGAGATAAAATTATTATTCACAAGTCGGATGAAATCACGTGTCTTTCACGTGGTGGCTATTATATCAGACCCGTGTTTATTAAAGCTCACTATATTGTTTTTTTTCGTCCACTGACGTTGAACTTTGTCTTATCACTTACAATGTCAGTGTTATATTTTTTTCAAGTCTCCGATAACAAAAATTATTTGTTAGAACCACCAAAAAAAAGAAAAATTAGTGACGTATTTTTGGTATGACATAAAATCGGACACAAATACCTTAACGATGAATTTAAACGCGAAAAGGTTTTGAAAAACTCAAAGGCACCAGTATTGTTTTTGTGCACTTGTGTTTGTCTAGTATTCAATCACTTGACCTTGAATTATTATCGCATCTTTTTTAGAGGCAGTTTGATAAATTTGCTGCGCGAAAATGTACATACTCTGGTGTTGGGCATTGTAAGCACGTGGAAAATTTGGATGTTTCCTTTTCTTTTTTTTTTGTTTCGTACGCGCACGACACACGGAAACGCACACGAGCAGAGACGCTTACAAATGCTACAACCAAACTGACGATTTATTTATTAAACCAATACTCAGAGGAGGAAGGGAACTCGTCAATCGTCATCCGACCGCTTTTCCCTCTCTTCGAATAATCCGCCGACAGGGCCGTATTCATCCATATAACGATCGGATCTCGTTTTTCCCTATTTTGTTCATTAAAAAAAATATTTTTCAATTTTTTAAAAATTTTTTTACTTAAATGAAAAAAAAAATTGTCACTTAAATTTCGCATGGATGTTACATATATGGAATCATATTTAAAGTTATATATAAAATTATATATAGTCTTATATGAAGTCATATATGAAAACATATAAAACCATATATGTTTTCATATATGGAAACATATAGCAACATATGAAGCCATATATGGAGCCATATATGGAAATATATGTGAAGCCATAAAAGGAAACATTTAAAGTTATATATGATGGAAAGATATACAAAACCATATATGAAATCTTATATAGAGGCATATATGGAGCGATATATAAATGTTGAAATAATTAGCAAAAAATTGAAAAATTAAAAAAATCTTGAAATGTTTAAACAAGAGAAGTTGCATCACATTGAGATTGATCGGAGGAAATGCGGATTCTTGAACAAAAAAAAAAAAAATATATATATATATATAAGTTGGAATATCATGACGTATCTCTAACGTCAAGAAACCCGGACCAGCGACATGAATTTTCTCCTTTGATGTTACAGTTCAAAAGATACAAAACTGCTGAACAAGAGTGTCACAATAAATAATTGTCGAGACTTGTTGACCTCGAAATCTTCTCTTTCTCGAAATTGGATCGATAATTCCAACTGCCATTTGTTATACCAATTCCGCGCCCTTATTTTGTTAAGAGATCTTTTAATTTTTTCATTTTTCAATTTCTTTCTTTTTTATCAGTACCGATGAAACAAATTTTTAACTTATTTATTACTTTTGTAAATAATAAACAAATTTGTTTAATCTTTTTTGTCATGCCTGTTAAAGTCCTTAGTTGAAAATAACTTTTTGGGCGGTTTTTGCGGTACCTTATGATTGGACGCCTGGGCAAAAGATTCTTTCAACATTCCCACTTTGAGGAGCTCAAGAGTTGACGACGGTTGGCTTTTTTGATCTTATTTGTATCACAATGTCAGTAGTGCAAGTTCCTCCCGATGACACTGCAATGTGAAGCGTAATCGATAATGTACACAAACATTGACAGGACTAGTAGTATAAGAAATGGAAGAACCACATGCCTACACGTAGCTGCTAAACTACTTTAGCAATGCGGTGCACGCGAAGACCTTTTCTAAGCGCCATCGCAAAACCGCGACCTAGTGGGGGTTCAACATATAGATTCACCTCGCACCACCCTTCTGTTACCTTTTCTTTTTTACCCTAAAAAAAATCATTTTCAAGGTCACGGGTTTTATCATAACAATTTATAATAAAAATAAAAATGTCTGACCACATAAGATGCAAAAATGTTATCATTTAATTCGACGTTCAAAATTATATTTAACACAAAATTTTGAATTAAACATTGACGAAACAAGCAACGTTTTTGTTATATTTGTTAATTTGTTTGGTAAATTAGAAAAGTCATGTCTTTGAATTAGAAATGGGTTTTTGACCTTAATTGTTATTGGTTTTTGATGTTGAAGAGTGTTTTCAAAAACGCGACGGCAGGTGGCGCTCGGGTAACGCGCGGCGCCAATGAGGGCGAGTTCACACTGCGGCGTTTTCGCAGTTCGCGTTTTCATTCTACGGTGTTGTTAGTGACATGTATTTCCCGCGCAAAGTTGTTAACGATTGTAAAAAGTGCTTTGTGTTTTAATTTGTTTGACGCCAACAGTTTGCAAGTGTCAAGATTGTTTTGTTATAACTTGTTATCAGTGGAATACAAAATTAAAAAAAACGCAAGATGACTGAGCAGGATACAGAATCCGGAGTGCAGAAGATGGAGGAAGATTATCTCGATTTCCTGGATGACAATGTGAGCAAGCAATTTTGCCTCCAAGATAATTTTTGTGTTTATTTTTTTTTTTTTGACTTGATTTTATTTGTATATGAAAATTTTTTTAGGAGGATCAAGGAACTTATACGGATCTGGTCAAGGAGATGATCAGTGAAGGCAAGTACAGGCTGATCGTGGACATAAACGACGTGAGAAAAAAGTACCCCGAGAGAGCGGCCGGTTTGTTGAACAACATTTTTGAGGAACACGAACGATTTCAAGTTGCACTGAAGAAGTTTGTCGAAAGCATCGACTCGGAATACGCTCAAAAGCACTTTGAATTTCATGTCGGTTTTGCGGGCAGTTTCGGTAAAAATCACGTCTCGCCGAGAACTTTAACCTCACCCTATCTAGGCAAACTTGTTTGTGCCGAGGGAATTGTTACTAAATGTACGTATCTTTTTTTTATCAAAAATTTTCATTTAGAATTAATTTTTTTTGTTTATTTTAAATCTACACTGTTTTTAATTCATAAATTTGAAATTTAAGTTATGCAATTTATTACTTTTACTTTCATATAAAAATTGCATTGATGATATTTAATGTTTTTATTAATTTATTTTTTAGGCACGTCAGTCAAAGTAAAGCCTCTCAAAAGTGTTCATTTTTGTCCTACTACAAATGAATTTATAAACAGAGAACACAAAGATATGACGTCGTTTAATGCCGCGCCTGCAGCTGGAATGTTTCCAAAAAAGGTATTTAAATGTATTTATCTTATGCTAAGACATGTTTATACATTCATACTTAATTATATATTGTAACGTATAGATTAAAATATAAAAAATACAAATACACTTGATAGAGAAATAAAAGAAACCAGAGGGAATGTTTTGTTTTCTGTTTTGTAGGATAAAAATGAAAATCCACTGGAAATGGAATTTGGGTTGAGTGTTTTCAAAGACCATCAAACAATTTCTATTCAAGAATTGCCGGAGAATGCTCCGCCCGGTCAGATGCCTCGTAGTTTGGATATCATCTTGGACAACGACCTTGTTGACAAATGCAAACCCGGTGACAGAATCAAGGCAGTGGGAAGCTTCAGATGTCTGCCGGGAAAACACAGTGGATATACAAGTGGTACCTTCAGGTGAGAGTCATGTCCCTTCTCTGAAATCTTTGTATTTCAAAATGTACTTTAGAATGTATCCAGAATGTCTAATTGTTTGGATTTTGATTTTCAGAACGGTTGTGATAGCGAACCATATAATTCAAATGAGCAAGGAAGTTTCGTTGACGGTGGACAATGAAGATGTGGTGAATTGTAAAAAGCTTAGCAAACGATTTCCTCGCATGATTGTTGACATGCTTAGCAAGTCGTTGGCCCCGTCAATCTACGGCCATGAATATGTAAAGAAAGCTATTTTGTTGCTTCTGCTTGGAGGCACGGAAAAAGTTTTACCCAATGGAACGAGGCTTAGAGGGTAAAATGCTATAAGAAGCAGTTGGACGAGAAATAAATCTATTTCAGTTTTAATATTTTTAATTTCAATCTTTCAATTTCTACAGAGATATCAACGTACTTTTGATTGGAGATCCTTCAGTGGCCAAATCACAGTTGTTGAGATACGTATTGTGCACAGCACCGCGAGCAATCCCCACGACTGGTCGAGGATCTTCAGGAGTTGGTCTGACGGCCGCTGTAACTGTGGATCAGGAATCGGGGGAACGTAGGCTAGAAGCTGGCGCCATGGTGTTGGCAGACCGAGGGGTCATTTGCATTGACGAGTTTGACAAAATGACTGATATTGACAGAACTGCCATACACGAAGTTATGGAACAGGGAAGAGTAACAATTGCAAAAGCCGGGATCCACGCCACTTTGAATGCACGGTGCTCCGTCTTGGCTGCGGCGAATCCCGTTTATGGAAGAGTAATCAAACAATTTATTCTGGCATTACAATATGAAAAAAAACGTTTGATAGAAAGATCAACATTTTCTTATAACAAAAATTGTGTTCCCGTAGTACGATCCGTACAAAACGCCTATGGATAATATTGGTCTGCAAGATTCACTGCTCTCTCGTTTCGATTTGTTGTTCGTTCTGCTTGACAAATCTGATCCCGACTTGGACAAGATGATTAGCGACCATGTGGTCAGGATGCACAGATACAGAAATCCTCGGGAGCAGGATGGTGAGCCTTTGTCGTTCGAGGTCGGAGCTGGCATACTAAGCACGAAAAATCTCGAGATAATGGATTCAGAAAATACAAACTCTGAGATTTATGAAAAATACGATCCTCTGTTGCATGGAAATATGAGGTCAAAGTCGTAAGTTCAGTTTCGTGCACCGTCTTTTTTAAAACGTTTTTTTCTCTTACTTTTTTGTTTCTAACAATGTTTACTAAACGGAAAAAAATGTCAACAGAAAAACATAATAAGTTTACATAAATATGCATTACATGAATGTTAAATTTTCAGCGAAAAAATTTTTACTGTTAACTTTATGCGTAAATATGTACACATCGCTAAAATGATGAAGCCCGAACTTACCGATGATGCAATCAAAGCGATTTCTGAAGAGTATTCGAATCTGAGATCGCACGAGGAGGATCCTAAAGTGGCGAGGGTAATTTATTTAATATTACTCATATTATTTAATATTACTCGTTCACAAAATTTAACGAGACTTTTTTATCATTTGAATAAAATCATTTAAATAAAAATAAACTAAATGATAAAAAAATGAAAATAAATAAAATTGTTTTTCAGACTCAACCGGTTACAGCTCGTACATTAGAAACGTTGATCCGTTTGTCAACTGCGCATGCAAAAGCAAGGTTGTCGAAAAAGGTTACATTTGAAGACGCAACCGCTGCCATTGAATTGATACAGTATGCTTATTTCAAACGTGTTTTACAAAAGGAGAAGAGAAATAAACGCGCGAAAAATGACAGCGCAAGCGAGGACGAGGAAGTTGTGAGCAACGAGAAAACAACCAAACGTTTGCGACGAGCATCCTCTCGTACCCCCGATGATCCGAATGATGTCTATGCCTATATAGAAGAGGAGGACGATTCGCAACCTGACCGAATTCGAAAAAGAGCAACTCGCGGTAAAAATCAAACCGCAGACCAAACTGAAGTTGTGCCAGAAGAGTCTGAACCAATGGAGACTGAACCAATTGAAGAAACCGCTCCGGTTGATACTGAACCTGTTACAGTTCCGTCTGAAAAGTTGGTTTTCTTTCAACCAGTCGAAGTTTTATATCGAATTCTTTATTTTTATTTTTGAAAATGTATTTTTATTATTTTTTTTTATTGTTTATTTATAAATGTTATGTTTTTCTTTTAGATACAAATTGTTCCTGAAGTATCTGAATGAACTGTTCACAAAAACAAGAACGGAAACATTGGAAATCAATCAAGTCGAAGAATTTGTACAGAAAAAGAATCCTGACTTCTCAAAGCAAGAGATTCGAGTTGCCCTGGAAATGATGTCTGCGGAAAACAGTATCATGATCACTGGCAACGAGATCATGCGGATTTAATGTATATTTGTTTCAATTTTTAATCCCAAGTGCCTGTTCACAATGTAACAATTAGTATTAGAATTTTGTATGTCGTCCTAAATTATAAAAATCCTCTTTAATGATGTCTTAACTATTAAATTTGTTTATAAACTTTTTTATACAATTTTGATGATTCGTGTTTGTTATTATACCTTGTTGTGCTACTCTTTTTATTATCTTCATTTGAACAATTCACAATTTTCTCAACGTATCTTCAAATTTGAATTCGAATTTGCCGCCAAACGTTGCGTCATTACTGGCGCTGCGATCGCTAAATCCTGTCGTCGCGCGAAAATTGACAAAAAATGAAAAAATAATTATAAATGAATAAATGAAATAAAAAATATTACGAATCAAAATGAACGTTAATACAATCTTTTAAAGTTTTAATCTTTAATTTTTTTGAATATGCTCTTTGTTCATTATTAAACTTACATTTTTTTACTACAAATTTATTTTGAAATATTTTTTCAAAGTTTGTTATTTTCGAGCGAGTTTTTGTTAATTTTTTAAAAACCTTGTTATTTGCTGTTATATCAAAACTATTAGTATGCTAGCTCGTATTGTGCGACGTGTTACGAATGAGTGAATAAGATGAGGGGTGGTATAAAAATGAGCTGAAAAAAACTGAACTTGAAAGAAGTTTCGCTTTATCGTCGTTATTAGTATTAGAACCCACATTATTTTCCAAATGGAAAAATTTAATCATCCGTGTCACAAATATGACTTTATTACATTCTTTTAAAGCGACTTCTCCACAAACTCTCATATAGCCATGTCAGAGGAGGAGCTTTTAAAATCAAAATAATATTTCTATTCGACGAAAGTAAAACACCCTTGGTGAATAGTTTTTATAATGTAATAGAAATTCAAAAGATATACCTTTTTACGAACTCATAAATCCTTTTTTTACAAATGTATTATGTTGTATCAACAACATTGTTTGTGAACAATTGAAAACGATGAATGAGGGGAATTTAGAAAAAACATCGAAAATTTCATTTTCAGAGATCGACAACTTTAATATGAAGCTTTTGTAATTAAATTTTGTAATAAAAAAGTAGAAAATAAATTATAATTTTTTTAAATTGAAAATCAAAACAAATTGTTAAACTAGAATAGAAATAATAAAAATAGACGAATTTGTGACTGAATAAATGGAAAGAAATTGATCGGTTTGACGTGAGAAGAGCAATTTATACCCCTGAGAACATGCATTCTTTCTCCGGGCGTACAAATATAAAATATAAGCTCAATATCCATTAGTGCAATGTACCTACGAGATGCGAGCCACCACGGCGGAAACACATGGACCAGTACACAAAGAGCGCATTAACCAAACTCATAAAATCAAAACAACTTGCTTTCGCCATGACTTTTCTTTTTCCAATTTAGCTCGTTGGGTTTATTTTCTCTAACTTTGCTAGTGTCGCGTTTTACATCAATAATTCAACTTTTCAAACTGCGAATCTTCTAAAAAGCAAAGAACAAAAGATTGCAAAAAATATATTGGCAAAGGGTACATATCTTATTGTATATCCCAACGGAATAAATTAAATTGAAAATAATTTTACGCTCAAGAAATTAAATTAACATTTAATCATATAGAGTAAATGAAGCTTTAGTTAATGGTGCTCCTGACAGAAACTTTTTCATCTTTTCACACCACAGTACAAACAGTGGATCTACATCAGCGGCACTAATTTAAATGATACGCCACATAAACGATAAATATGGCGTTGCTACCGTGAACATCATGCATTGTGATACATTTTAACTTATAACGATGCTTCCGTTTTTTTTTTTCACCTTAACAATGTAACATGAGTTTTGTTCACACACAAACCTTTGATCTCAACTTTTTATTTGTTCCAATTCTTATTCATTTCATCTTGACAAATTTTCAACTCATCTCATTATCTTTTTCCCAACATTTATTCTGCCAGATTTTTGTTTGTTTTTTTTTTGTTTGGTTTTTTTTAATGCCTAGTTGCATTTTAATTTTTAAGAGGACAAAAATATGAAGATATAAGTTGTATGTGCGTTATATAAATGTGGAAAGTTTGAGTTTGAATCTTCATTGTTGATGGTCAAGTATGTTTATATCTGGTGTAATAGGTGGGATAAGAATTTCTTTTGATTCTAAAAGTTTAATCTTTGCGATTTTCTGCGGCAGTTACAGCGCGTCGAATGATTCCGCTAATCCTACTTTGTCACGGCTACGCTCGTGTTCGAAACCAATCTAACATTGTCTTTTTTACGTCCTCTTGTATACTGTAGCTCGTGCGTTCCGATCTTTATCCTTTTTGATATCGGACGCCGAGCAGATTTTCAGTTTTCTCGTATCAGTTTTCAACCTCGATTCAATCATCTTATATTCAATGAGTTTCAAAAACCTATACTTTATTTTACATTCAAAGTAGAACATCGAAGATATGAATTATTAAATTCTATAAGTACATTTGGAATAAAATAAAATAAAAGTTAAACAAAAATTGTTGATAAATGTTAACGAAAGAAGAAACTCACGTTCGGCAAAGACGTAAATAATATTACCAACCGGAACAACCGAGCAAATTTGCTAAACTCGGTAAAGTCAATTTTTTTGCTATCGATTTTGAATCACAACCATAAATTATATTTTCGTGTGAAAACAATTTTAAAAAGCGTCACCTGATGTCCAATAATTTTTAAACTAAAAACTCATGTAAAAATTCATGCAAATAGAGATTATTAAATACAGAAATTGAAATATGCAAAATTAAAAAAAAAATTTCGCTTAAATAAAGCAGGGTTTTATTAAATAAATATAATTTTATGTTTTAATTTACTTAAAAAATTGATTTGATGAAGTATGTATAAAAAAATTGGTTCGAAAATTTGAAAGATAATTTTTATGATAAGATATATAAAAATGATGAAAAATGGTGTTGGTTGGTTTCGCGGTGCGATGATATTTCCATTGATCGAGATGCAGCAGCGTTCGAAGCGGGCCAATGAATTCCCTAACAATTTTTCTCGCCGACTGGTCTGCGGGCCTTCTTTTGACGCTTTGAACTCTAACCGCTCGCTGACCGATCCTTACGGTAATCACAAGATACTGCCACGCCTTAAAAAACACCTTTGCTAATCTCTTTCTCTTTCTACAAACTTTTTCTTCTTTCAGTTTGTATTTCGCTAACTTTTTTTCACCCGCTCATTGTTTTTGCGCTTCAATAGTATAACAGTTCCCAATAAAACAAAATTGCAACACGGAGAAAAAGGTTTCCTGAAATTTATCATTTAAAATAGCAATACTACCTTATATCAGACTATTCTTTGATTAATCCAATTAAAAATCAGGATTACTATGTTTGACTGTGAAATCAGAAACCCGATACAACGATTTTTGGGACATATGAAACAGTCAAACAATTCACAATAACAAGTAAAACTCACTGATATCATTTTTACGACTTAAAATAGTAAAATGAGAGATAGACCAATCCTATAACTTTACCATATAAATTTACGAAAATATGATAAAATATGCTGAAATTACTCTTAAAATTTATGTTAAAAATTATTCGTTTTACCATCGTACATTTAACATCAATTATATTCAAATGTTTTCAGTAATATTTATATCAAAAATATCACTTTATAAATGAAAATTTTATTTTTCCCTTAAAATTTATAACAGACAAAAATACACCCTTAATATAAAATAGAATGAAGATCGTAATACTTACTATTTATATGACAATAGGAACGATGAAATGTTTCATCTTTTATCCCTTCGTTTTTCTTTTTTTTTTACTTCACAATGTTTTGATTTGTACAACTTTACGACTATAAGATATCTTTATTAAGAAAATATAATAAATTTCAACTTATTAAATTGAAAAAACCACGATTCCTTTTTCTCCGTGAACCAATAACAACTAGAAATACAGAATAATAGTACAATACTTACTATAAAATAAACAGTTGTTTTTTATTCAAACTTCGAATACGATACTTAAAATTAGAACTTTTCATATTTCTCGTTTAAAATCACAGCCACAAAAAGTGTAGCTGAAAAAGTACAGCCCTGCGGAATGGTACAAATCTTTTTCATAAAACTTATTTACGTTCCTGTCAAATCGTTGTCGGATTTATTCTTTTGAGATTTCGTTCCGCTCCTAAATTGTAATAATCCCGTCCCAATGAACAGTCAATAACGGAGCAAATTAATGTGTCGTCAAAAATTTCATCAACTATGCATCGTTCCATCGCGATGGTTTGCAGACCTTCGCCAAAGTTTTTCGATTCGTCCATACAGTTGGTTACTGTTTTTGAAATCAATTTCGGATCTTGAATGATATCATAAACCACTGTCGTATAATTTATAAACTGTTCTAACATATCGCCAACCTGGAAATAAAATTTTGATTATTTAACAGTTCCATAAAACAGTTTCATAAAAATTAAATTGGACATATATATGGGATATATATGGGATATATATAGGATATATATATGGCATATATATATGTATATAACTATAAATGTCAAGACATTGAACATAATTGAACCCATATATGTAGCATATATGACCATATTTTAGTAACATATATGCTCACATATATGTAACATAGATGTGTCATATCTGGGTTCGTTTTAGGTTTGTTTGAATTTTCTGTCATTCAAATAAAATTTCGACGGCAAAGTGTTACAAATACCTTTACGTCACGATTTTGACACTGTCGCAGGACCCTGTTGAAGGAATTGATAAAGTCGTCCAAATAATTATGCTGCCACATGTCGAATTTAGAAACGATACACTCATCGACGTTTGTATAAAGCTGCTGTTGGTTGCCGCCATGTATTCGCATACACCTCACAACTTTTTGCTTGCTATTTTCATAACGTCCGACGTCTATCTTGATGAGAAACTGATCATAAACATCGTTGTATGCCTGCAAAAAAATTAGTTACCAATAGGTACATTAATTTATGCAATTTAATCTTCTTGAACAATTGACGTTTAGATGATTTATTTGAACAATTTTTGTGTAAAGTTGTGTTTTAATTATTATTCAAACTTTTTTCATCTACTTTATATTTTGGTCACATTCAATGTGTGAATTATTCAAAAGTTTTGAGTTCTGATTCACGCACTTGTTTTCCGTGCAGATGGTCGACGATGTCTTCATCTATTTGTTCCTTTATTGTTCTTCTGAATTGTCGCAGGTGGTTATGATATTCTATCTTTAATTTTTTCATTTCCTCTAGCTCCAAACACAGGCGCTAAAATTAGAAAAACAAAACAGTTTTCATTAATAAAAACTGTCAATGAGATTTCATATACTGAAGTTTACACCGTTCTAGAAATGTAACTATGAGATTTAACAATTGAAACTAAAATTTGATGCAAATTAAAATATCAAATATGTGAATTGAAATAGTAAACTTGAAAGTAAACTAAAGTTGAATTTCTTGCATATTTTTTTATTATATATGGATTATATATGGACAATATGTGTATAAATAAAATGTATATTTAAATGTCCCAACGCAGGAAAAATAAACATAGATGGAGCATAAACGCTACCATATATGTGCGGCATATATGGACACATGTTTACTTATATCTATATACTTATGCATATATATCTATATATACTGCATCTAAGCAACATGTTTCTTTTTCTCTAGATATGTAACATGTATGGACAATTAAATGCATTTCCTATGCGTTTCTCAGACATAAATCCATATATGCCATTTATAGACACATATATAAATTTTTACTTGCATATGTTCAACATATATGGCCATACATATTTTATTTGCAAAAAATCTTACATATAATTTTCAATTGAATTTTTTAATGTTCGGTTTTGTTGTAGTTTCTTGTGTAATTTTGAATTTTGGGATGTTGAAAATTGAAAATATAAAAACGTAGAGTTTACTTACAATGAAAATCGCGCTAACCACAAAGAGCAACATCACAATTATTAAGATTAATTTTTTCATTTTCACGGGGTATTTTAAATTTGTCATGTACACATCCATGTGTTGAAATGATGGAAAGAACACGTGGACAGACGAGTTATAAAATATGAGCGGACAGAAAATTTCTATATACACTGAACTTAAAGTCAATTTGTGTTTTCAATATATACATTTCTTGAGAATTGATGATTAATTTGCAATAATGTATTCGAAAATGGTTTTCTAATAAAAATTATTGAAACGTAATGAACGTGCATCATCAATTTAACAAACATGCATCATCAAGTGACAAACCAAAAAATGGTACAATTTTTTATTCAAAGTTTCGTCAATCGATTTTGGGATTCCCCGTAAAACTACAAAACAAAAAAAAACAAATTGAAATTGATTTTTAATTAATATAACAATAATTTATTCGTATCAATATGTGTTCGATTGAAATGAAATTTGATATACCAAAAGTTGGTTCATTGTTTCTTTCCAGTAACAAACTGGGTGTAACATTCGGGATATGCATTTTGCTTAAACGGTTAGCACCAAAGTTTTTATATATTGTTCGCCTGACTCGAATCAACTAGTAATGCAGCTGGATAGGCAGTTACATGCCAGGCGAGATAATTACAGAGCGCTTTTGAACCGCCAAGTCAAACAACCTAAACATCAGTCTCTCGTTTCACCATAAATGTTCATTCGTGTTTGTGCGAAGGCTGAATATTTACAACCGTACTTTATTTTTGCAATATGCATTTGCAAAAATTCTCCCTAGACGGAAAACGCGGTACAAAAATGTTGCTCAAAAAACATGACAACCGCGCAGTTTTTCATAATAAAAAAATGATTATGAAAAGTTTATGACTCATCGTCCGAGATATACGTACAGATATAGAATAACATATACACACCGCGTGCAATTTATTTTGGGAAATGAAAATGATCCGGGATGAATAAGTTGGCAGTTAGTGTAATTTTTGTAAATTACAGTTGGAGTAATTGTTAATAGAGAAGAAATAGGGAATGCTCTAGAGGAGATCATGTATGTAAGAAAGATGAAAGGATGAAAGGCATTCCGCCTTGAGCGTTTCTCTGCCTCTTAACTCGAAGCCGCTGCCGCCGCTGTGTCTGGTCATCAACACCCGAGTCTCGAGAACGTTTCACCTTGCCCTTACCTACTCATCTTCGCATTATCCTTCTCTCTCTCTCGCTCTCTCTCTGAGATTCTCCCAACTGAATTTCAACCTTGTTGCACCTTCTTACTTCCATTAGCGTATATTTCGTTGCGTCTTCCACTTCATACTCCGTCCTTATTCATCCTTATCTTTTCTTTTCTTAACCCTTCGGCTATAGATACTCTTATACACAAACTGTCTATAACCAACTCTCACCTTTCTTGATGGATGGAATTCCTCACCATAACTGCCGCCACGAAACCGAACCAGAAAATATTAGCTCCATAGAAACATCAAAGCTCCTTTTTTTATAACATTCCCCCTCTCTCTCTTTATCAACCTTAATCTAAAACAATCTCAATAAAATTTCTTCAACTTTTATTTTTTAATTTTCATCATCCCGCCATTCAAAATTCAGTTTTTTTTTAGCCAAAATTGTTTAAATATCCAATCTAAGTGTTTTTTAATCTGAATCGTTTTTTATCTGAATCATTTTTGAGCTAACATGTTTTTTTGTTCAATCTAAATAATTTATAAAGAATATGAAAAATTTGAATGATTGTTTTATTAAAAATGAATTTTTGTTTGTTACAGAAATTGTTGCCGCTGAAGGTAATTTAACACCAAATGGTACAAAGTGAGTTAGTCCGTTGCGATATATACCCTGTAATTTTTGAACGCTAATGAGGAATTTAGTGCGTTATTTAATTTAAAGCGATCAGTTAGTAACCTTCATGAGTTGCGCGTAAATTTTTGTACGCACCTGCTGGTGTATTGGCAATAGCACCAGCGGCGAGGCGAAATCATATAAGGTTCCGTCTCGCAAAATTGTTTTGTATACTGTTGAAAGTTCTTTTTTATTCTTTCTTTCTGTTTTCAAGTCTCAAAATGAGTACCAAAAGCAGTGGCATGCATTATTTTGTTCTTCATCTCGTGTCTTCAAAATAATCCAACCACGACTAGAAAGTCGGATGATTCGGCCTGCAAAAAGTTTGGATTCTTTTTCGCGCAAGATCTCTTAAGAAAGAGAGTTTGCGGGAAAAAAATTTTTGTTACATAAATTCAAGGCCAGAACAGAGAGACCACCTCAAATTCTGGTTTTTTTTGAACTGTCAAGTTTCCATTCCGTTTTTTTGCTGTCAGCTTTTCATTATTGATTAAAACTTTTCATTGTTGACTGATTATAATTGTTTTGTTTAAAATTTGGTTTTGAGAGAGAAATGAGTTTCAAATTTTGTTATCAAATGTGATGTGCGATGTGACATATTAAAAATTTAAATGTGAAGTCTCAAATTTTAAATACAACAAGAAGACAAATTTTATCATTTATAATGATAAAAGATGAGACATTTATAATGATAAATAAGTTCAAAATTATTTCACAGTTTTAATATTAATTCGATACTCTCCAAGATTTACTATTTTTTATTAGTAAATTTCGATATTCATTTCTCTCCGTGTATCAAATTAAAAGACCATTAATTTTATTCGAAGTGATGCAGGTGATTGAAAACCAATCATATTCAATGAATAAAGATTGATAAAAGACAATTAAATGTGTTTCGGTGTTCAATAAAGGCCACACACCGAGACGTCCCATAGAACCACCCCTTTTATGTACAAAACATTTAGGAGAGGACTGTGTAAAAGGTCAAGCCTGTTTGCCTGCATATATGCATATGTGCAAGAAAATATGTTGCTGTATGTCATATATATGCAACTTTTATAAAAACATGATCATTTATCTTGCAGTTATAGATGACATTTATGTCTAAATTTCATATGTGTGCACATGTATGTTATGCATTTATGCTAAATATATGCACATATATGTTTATCCAAACGTATTTGCAAATATGTCATATGTATAGCATATAAGTCCCATATATTTTTCTCTCTAATACAATTTTTCCATAACTTTTTTTATATATCTTGTCATATCTGAAACCATATATGTGTCATATATGAATCATAGTTAATAACAACAAATAACAAAAACAATATTTGTTTTTGATTATAAAAAACTTGTTTATTAGTATAAAAAAGATCACTTTTTGCACAAATTGAAAAACTAAACTTGATTTTAAGTAAGTTTTCACTGATTTTGAGTAAAAATCTACCGCAGAAAAACGTGATTTTTAAATTAATTCAAATTTAGAGAACGATTCCCCATATTTTTAGAAAAAAATATGGTTGTGTTATAAACAAGATAACATTAGATTAGCACTTTGGACATCCAATCGTTGATCCAAGTTTGCGACATCGTCATAGATGTAGACTCAAAAACAGCGGATTGTTTAAATGAACCGGGCAAACTCGAGTGTTGATATTGTTTTTATGATGATTGAAGAAAACTGGGACGTGATGGCGTTTGGGTGTAAAATGAAAATAACGCGAGTAAAAGTTTTTTGAAAAATATCGCGCGCGGAGCCTTGAAGTGTGTGTTTGAAAAAAAAGAACGGGGCAATGCAGTTGGAGCAATGATTTCGCGGAGTGCGCAACAAGACAGAGTTAGGTAGGCAGGCAAGCAAGCTTTTGGAGAGGCGAGCAGGCAGGCAGTCAAGCGAGTTCTGAGATCGTAGCTGTGAGCTGCGGACTATCCTATAATTACGAGTAACTCAGCCACATTTGCGTTGATCCGACACCTTAAAGATAGCATTTAGCGGCCCCTTTCATCTCCGCGGCAAACAAACCAATTTATACCGCAGGCCGCTTTGTGTTCGAGCGAAGGGCGTGCCCCGCCCCAAACTAAGACGAGCTCTAGTACGATTCTCGTCTTTCTTCTGCTTATCCCTATCCTTTCTCCTCGCGGTTGGTGCAGAGCAGCACCTTCTGCCCTCCACGTTCATCGGCCTCCTTCCTCTCTCTAGTCGCTCAAACCAACAACGCCGCGCCGCGTCAATTATTAGATTGACTGGCGCGCAACTATTTTTCTCAGTTCCTCATTGCTTCTTTCACTTTCGCGCCAACCCATGCGCCTTTCTCAGTCCCTCGCTCTCCAAACTACATAAACCCTCTTAAATATACACTTAAACATACCGCCTCACAAAAGTTTCGCCACATTTTTATTTTTCAACCAACAAACTCCTCATGCGATCCGCTCGCCGCCGAGCGACTCTCCACTCTCGGTAGCGCGATTTCAATATCCCCGCCGCATTCAACTCCTTCTCAATCAGACACCAAATTCAATATCCCCACCGGCTAATTGAATCTTAAATCCAAGTACTGTGAAATTACACAATCCTCTCATTCATTTCCCCCTGCGCGCCTTTACCGCGTCTCTCTTCAAAAACCAAACAAACAATTTCTTTTTTCCTCCCTGCGTTAATAATATCACCGTCAGGCGTCAATCACACCTTCCCATTTTCAATTCTCTCGTTGACTTTCAACAAAAACCTTTCAGCATCACGAACTATCAACCGGTGATGGTTTTCTATTTGAAACAAACTCAAGCCTGGGTTCATAAAATGAAAAACGTGCGATGCCTCGCAATCCTTAGCTTTTAACTTTTGCACGAATACGAAGGACGTAAAACATTTAAGAGAACCAGCGGTGGAAAAAATTTTCATGTAAAAAAAAGGTAATGATGAAAAAAGTTGTAATGAAAGAAGTATGATGAAAAAAAAATTTTTTTTGTTCTTTCCCGTCGTGTTTTTGCACCAGTGACGAATTGAACTTATCACAATATTTTGTTTTCAAACTACACCACATATAGGACGGGTGAAAAAGTAGCGCATCGTGTTTAGGTTTTTTGTTTGACATGAAAAAGATGGATTTTACAAATGAGACGAAACCGTCAGCGTGAACGTTCGCATGAAAGGTCAGTGTGTTGTGGGCCTCTATGATTTATAGTGATCATCCTTTTACCGCGTCGGTTTTAGTTGAAACGGATTCTCCTACTTCGTGGATGGGGCGAAGAGGTAAGAGAATTGGGCAGATAAAGAAAGCGCGCCCAATGAAGAGGACAAAAACAAAAAGGAAATAAAAAATGAACGCATTTCAGCTATACGGTGTATACACACACAAAGGAATACCAACACCGCCGTGTACAACCAGACAGCGTGGCTCGTCTGCGCATTAATATACCAGATAATACAATGTATAAGAATGAGATTCTCATCATATACAAGTCCGACTTTACTTCGAACCTTTTTTTTTTACTTTATCATCCGTTATATCAATTGTTTGCAATTTTCAAACGTTCACAATTGCATCCAGAAAAGCAACTCGCCTTTTCCGCAACGCAATTTTCAAATTACAAATTTAATCCGGAGTTTATACATTCGGCATTTCTGATTTCTTAAATTTATTCTGTTTTGGAGGAAAAAGTTTGCTTGTATGGTTCCATATATGGTGCATTTATGGTGTATATAAATAATATAAATTTTGTATAAAAGAAAATTTTGAACCATGAAAAAAAATTTGTTCAAAGCCTATTTATATTTTTCTTTCCATGATATATATTTTTATACATGAACACAAGTTTTTTGGTTTGAAAAACGTGAACATGTCAGGGATGATACATGTGTCGGACTTTCGAATCAATTTTAACAAACATGTGTTATTATGACAATTTTCTGCATCATTTTCAAATACAACGATGCCTAAATTTCGGCGCCTTGGAATTATTGGCTTCGGTATAACAAACAAACATTGAGCCTTTAAGTTGCGGCTTATGTATATCATAGAATAAGGCATAGTTTTAGAAGCACTTCATCAGCATAAGAATTATATGAATTTAGAAATTGAGAGAAAAAATAGTCATGTTATGTACGCGAACGAAAAGTCTTATTTTCAGAATGAAACATCATAATTGATCTCATGATTTTGGGATGAACTAATTTTAAAGGTTTTTCTGAAAATTGTGTTGTCCAAAATGGCGAATTCTTTTTCTGAAAATATATGTGAAATTTTACAATTTGCGAAAAAAAATTAAATAAATAAATAGAAATAAATTAGAACTTTGATAATTTTAAGTCAAAAAGACAGCTTTCAACATGAAAAACATACTATTCAGACTAATGGTTTAATCAAACTAAAGAAAATCTTATAAAAATCCAAGACTTGAACTATTTAGCTGCGCCCTTCTCTTAATATGGAAATTGATTTCACAACGTCGTCTTTTTATTATATTTATAAATAAAAAATGAATAAAAGTCAATTTTGAAAAATATATGTATACTAAGAGATCAGCACTCTATCACACATATCTGAAGTAAGATCTATAGTGTTCTAAAGTTGGCGTGAAATATATCTCAGGTAATATCTCATAAGATGTGCAGTTTCAGAATATCAGGTAAGCGGAGGAATCTTGTATAAGATCTTATGAAAGATCTCATACCAGATATCAGACATGATTTTTGATTGACCTGAAATTCTGATTTGATATAATATCATAACTATATATATACGTATATTTATCAAGTTGAATTATTTTGACAATAAACGTTTGTCATCAAGAATAAACCATCTAATTTTAAAACATGCTCCAAAATGTAAGTTTTTTGTTGTGATTTTTGAAATGGAACATTTATATGTGGTTCTATTACATAAAGCCATCTGTGAACTTTTTGTGCAAACTTTTTGCGAAAAATAATCGTGTTTTCAATCGTAAAATCTAGAAGAATGCGTAGAAATTTTTGAACGATAGTTTGGTTAAATTTGAAATAATGAAGCATATACCAAGTAACGCGTGAATAATAGCAGGAACATAAAGTTTGGAGTTTATGTTGTACAAGATACGGTTTAAACGATTCTATAAAAGCGCGAGGGAAAGAGCACAATGTAAAGTGAATGATTTTTTTGTAAGTCAGTTTTTTAATGGATTTTGATGCGGTCGTATGAAACGAGCAATTTATTAGTAACGTTAACTGTTGAATTCAAAGTGAATTAGTTACGGGTATTGGATGATAGGCGCTTAACGCATATGTCGCGGATTAGAATAAGGGCTGCTCAATTTTACGATGTTATCCCCTACTTTGGCCACGCGAAAATACGTTTATAACGTGAATATAATAGAGTTTGTGTCCCCACATTATTCAAACCTCCCACTCTCCTTCGTATTTCGTTATATAAATTCTGAACATTGTGTACATGTACAATATAAAGCCACGGGTTATATATACAGATTCATTGGTTTTCTCCCTGTAGACCGCATAGCTGACACCCATGACGACAAATTCGACACGATTCAACACAACTTAGTATACACATTCTGACTTCAACCCTACTGTTACAGTCACGGACGTCGCTTATAATCATCATTTTGCTACTATCCCAAATATGTCCACCATTATAAGGTCAAATTCAATTATTCAGTCCGTAGTATTTCATTATTATCAATACTATTCGTGCTCTTCTTATCTAATTCGATCATTTATCACTGCAAATTTTGCTCCGAAACTCAGTTATGACGTATACATATAGGGGAGAAGCTATTAAATACTTTTTGACTAATTTGTTACAACAGTTAATGTTTGATAAATTGTTATATGAAACTGAACAAAATACAACGTTCTATTTCATGATTGGTATGAATCATGAATCATGAAAATAATATGAAAATTTACACAATGAAAAAGTCTTGTTTAAAATTATTAAAATTTGCATACTTTATTGTTCATTTAATTTGTAGTGCTTTCAGATAAAATATGTCTCTAGGCGCAAGCTCTTTCTTATAAAAATAGCAACGACAATACCATAAATATATCTGCAATTTATTTAAGTAGTATAAATTTTTTAAACAATAATTTTCTGTATTATTTTTTATGCTTATCGCTTAAGACTTGATTTGAAATAGTGATTTTGAACGACATTATTGTTATAAAGTCAATGTGCATATAGTTACATAAGAAAGTACGTTTTTTATAAAAGTTCCTCGAATTCAATTCATTAGAAAATAATATACCATGCTATGGAAATTTCTTATTTTGTGCTACACTTATTCTTATATAAGCCAACTCATCGTGAAGGAAATAAAGGTGCATTGACCAAGGAGGTTCATTCTACGGTGCATTTTTTGTGCGAAAATGAACAATAGTCATGAAAACAAACTGTTCTTTACGGAATCCTATTGATTTGTCATAAATATCATTAAACTTGTCATTAATTGGGAAACACTTTTGTAAAAATTATTTCAGAAATATAGTGTTCCAAAAAAGTATAGTTTCGATAGTTAACGTTAAATAGTTAAACTTGATTATTAATATTTAAACTTCACTTACCTATATTTCAGCTTGTAATTATCAAAGATAGATTTAATTTATATGAAATGATCTATTTTATAATACTAACCAAACAGCAAAAAAACAGCGATGATGTAGAAAATATTTGGAATTATTATATTGAATTTACTATAAAAAAAATTTTTGTTTGTATACTTAATTTCATGCAAAATGTACAAAATTTATGAAAGAAGAAATAACAACATATTTATTCAAATAAAAATACAATAAGTTACAATTTCTTAAATAATGAAACAATTGCATTTCAATTTTATATACAATAATTTATTTTGTTCTACTTTTACAAATATTTGTAAGTGAATGGATACACGTATGATGAATATACGTAATCAACCGTGTTAAGAGTAAATGTCTATGTTTCATATTGTCGACAATACAAATTTCAGACATTTTCGAATCTAGGATGAATTAAATGTACAGTCGTTATTCCCAGCAAACGTATGGGCCCGTGAGCTGCGTAAATAAACAAAATATATAAATACAACTTTGAAGGTTCAGTATCGTACAGATTAGCGCACAAAAATTATGCATATAGAACAATTCGAGCTATACGTTATAACGTATAATTCAAGATTCTTAATATAAACCGTTTTTAGTATGATTTTCATTATCATTTCTATACTTCAGCTTTATGTACAATTATTTCCAATGGAGGAATTTTAACTATCGAAGATGTATTAAAAGATACAGTTTATGCCTGACACCGTTTACATGTCAAAAAAAATAATTTATAAAAATTTACAAATTGTATCTTTCATTCTTACAATGCAAATTATAAACTGACCATCATGTACAAATTAGCACTTGCCCAGAAGTAATTATATTACAGGAAATTAAAGTATGATCGAAGGAAAACTTATATATGGCCCTATTCATGTATCATATATGCTGCCACATATATTACATTCGTTTCATAAATCCTCATATGTATGGTGTTATGTACGTCATATCATAAATGACAGTTTGCATAAAAAATTACATATATGCATACCTATGAAACCGTAATGTGCCATATACAATTTCGTTTTAACTTTTAGATATTTTTGTTTCAGAAAATTTATACAAACATATTAAATTAAAATATTAAATAAAATAATGAAAGTACCTATTGATCATTTATAAACAAATGAATAATTATGCATAATTTAACAATGAACCATAAATGAACTACTTTGTTTTTTGTTCAAGTAGATCCACAAATGCACTTCGTTCGTTGTTCAAACAAACTTATTGCTTTGGCACAATAAAATGATAGAGTTCAACTTATGAAAACGTATGTTGTTCCAAACATTGACGTGACATTTTTCAAAATGTATATTGAAAAATTAGCTTTTTTTCTAATTAAATGAATAATAAAATGAACAATGTTGTATATATATATTTCCAGGGACATCTATAAAATCATCCAAATCTTTTTATATTATTTTTTATCATTTACATAAGTATATACACATTTCTGTCACCAGTCATGTGAAGCAGTATTAATCACTTCTTTCCAATCAATTTGAATTCCAATCGGTGTTAATAAATTACTTCTTATTAATATTCTGTAAACGCATTACGCAAAGATAGTACAATTATAGTGAATATAACTAATTTTCTCATTAAAAAACATGAAACTGAATCGATTGATCTGCATTCTATCTTTGATTAATGTCAGTAAAAAAATTTAAAGATTAGTATAAAATTGTAAAAAATTGTTTCCAATTTTAAAAATTTGGAAAGTGAATATTTAATTCCAGGAAAGCATTGCAAATTGATCTTATAGAAAAATAATTCTTTACCTCCATCATGGTATTTATATAATTATATATATATATATACATTTACATTGTTTCAACATAAACAAAAAACATTTTTTTATTGTTCTTTTAAAAACTTTGAAAGATGTTACTTTTATGCGGTAAGCAAACGTGAAAGTTTCCTTATGGGTATACATTTCCCCTTTCTTGCGATCAATATTTGAGCAATAATTAATAAACATGCGTTGCCAATTATTTGAAATGAACGAAGTATAGCACCCCTAGAAACAATTTGCTATAATATTTATTGAATATTTTTATAATATTGATTGAATATGTAAAAAATTATGGATGATTTCATAATTAAGTTTTATTTGCTGTAATTCTGAATGAAATTTATCCTATTCAGTGAGCAATACATTTATGTGAATACTTTCACAATCAGCTATTTACATACATGATATTCTAACGGTTTGCTTATAACGCAACAATTTTACACAATAAAAATGATCTTTCAACTACATACTCGTTGTGTACATATATCTCAACTAATCTTTTCAATCTTATTCAGTGTGATAGTTTCTATTGCTGTAAATGTCAATTTACATGGAAATTTGATTGTTTCAATCAATTCACCGTTTTATAGTCTTGTATCACTTGCGTTTTTATCTTCAAAATTTGTCTATGAAAGATCTTTTCATGGTCAGTAAGCGTAAAGCATTATTTTAAACATAAATTCTGAAATGCAAATAAAAATAATAAGTACTGAATCACAATTAGGCAAAACTAATAAATTTATATGGCTGAAGTTGAATGCCCTATATTTTAAGCAAAAAATCTATTGAACAGTAAAAATAATTTTAAAACGAATTTTCGTTCAATTCGCACTTATTATTCTTTTTTATATTATTATAAACAAAAAAATTGTCTCAAAAGAATGTATGGATTGCCTTGCAGAAGATCACATAAATAATAATGATAAAGCTGTAAGAAAACGTTGATAAAATTTCTACAAGAAATCCATACGTGAAAATCTACTTCTAACGGAGAAATCAAAGTTCAATACACGCTAATAACACAGCTGATTCTTTTCACTTTTGTTTTATTCGTTTCACAAAAACAGTAGTAATTTTTCTGCAAATTACTTGATTGATATTGATTGAATTTTAAATATCCTCAATTGCAACAAAAATGTTTTAATAAATTATGTATTTCATTTAAGATTTTATCAAGTTTCTTAATATTTGAAATAAGATTATTTTATACATTGCAAATTTCAGGATAGTTTTAAATTGTTTGCGACCTAAAATAATGGGAAGAGTTGTAATATTTTTTTAGTTTTAAATCGTTAAAAGTTAGATGTGTTAATTACCATCATGAATTTATTGATACAATAAATATCACACAAAATCCATAGTTTAAATATCTGTACAAATAGTATAACAAAAATATACAAAACAGTTCTGAAATCATATTTGACACTAATTAAGACGAAATGTGACATAGGATATGAAGATTTTGATACTATAAATTTGATCAATTAACAAATTTAAGGTTGCTTTAAGATTGCTCAACCCCTCTTAATTTTGAGAAAACGAATTGCTGGATTGATTTTTGTTCAATTTCATTGAGAATTGTTGGAGTTCTATCGGAACTCGTTTTCTCAAAATTAAGAGGGGTTGAGCAATCACCTTAAGTTAAGCAAACAATACCAATAATTTTCTAGATTTTGTATGGAATCTTGTACTAATTGTTGTGGTATTTATTTTTTCTTGACACGATCGAAGATCAATAATGACAGGATCAAAGAGGAGAGTGACCAATTGTGAGAAACCCATTCTGCCTCAATCTCTTTCCTTTATTGTTTAAAATTAAATTTGCTGCTTTCACATTTTATACGTTTGTTAAACATGTTCCTAAACATTTCAATCATGTTTTTATATATTATCGAACTATTTTCGAGTTATTTACAATGCCGCATTGTTGCGGCTGTTTTACTGTTGGTCACTCACCCCTATAGCAAACATAAATAATTAGATTTATAAGATCGCTGTCTTAGTACACTGTATTAAAAAATCGATCAATTACCACCAGATATACTTTTTTCATTTTCTTTTTCATATTACATTTTTTACAGCAAAGTGGAATATTGAGAAATAGCGTAATCAACCAATGATTAAGTGTACTGATAAAGAAGATAAAATAATTTGAATGTTTTCGATTATTAATCAGGTGAAATTAACTTTTTTAAACAGTTCGATAATTATAAGCTGACAGTATACTAATAATAAAAATATGTAAATATCATTTATTCATGTTTACAGATGGTCTCATTAATGTCCAGATTGCTTTTTTTCTCACTATATACGTCAAGCAACTACGAATGTATTAGCATATAATTTATTGACTACTACGTATTTAAGTTATTGTCGCCCTGTACGAAGATCTCGCAACTTTCGATGTACTTAATACTGAAGTATTTGTCAACGGATAACTAGACACGTATAAGGATTTCGGTACAAGCAGGGCGGAGCTTCTATTCGAATATTCGTCATCATGTTTAGCTGGACCACTTTCGTTATCATCCGGGGCAATAATATTTTCAATGGTAAATGGTTTTTTTGTTTTCTTGCTAGCAGAAGAATCGCCAGAGCGAAGATTAGTAATGCTTTGGAGGTCTAAGTTGGTCGAGCTTGGAGAGTCGTGAAGCGACACATCAGACCCATTAATTACACTATCAGGAACAAAATTGGACGTCTCAGCTGTGTGTGTAATCGGTGACTGCGAACTCGTTGAATTTGCTATGCTTACCGCGTGTTCTTTTGCATAATTTTTTGGGCAATCGGACGATGAATAGAAACTGCTCCGGCTGAATCGACTGAAATTTTCGTGACCAAGTCTCGATTCGACGTCTATCTCTGGTTTTAACACATCCGAGGACACGGCAACGGGCGCGATGATGCCCAATCTAGGAACGTATGGCGAACTCATAGAGACCAAATTGTTAGATAGGTTCCAAGGTGAACTATGAAGCAGAGCGCTTTCGTATGGATTTGTAGTACTGCCTAACTCGGCATTAGATGCAACGTTACTGCAATTCTCGTGAAGTACGTGGCTGTTGGACCATTCGCTCCTGATACCGGCCGCTGCGACCGCTGCGGCTGCGGCTGCAGCGGCCATCGTTGCGTCAGAGAATCCAAAGTTGCTAGTCGAGCTAGAGGACCCAGCGCCGAACATCATTCGTCTTTGTTCTTGTAGTTCCCAACGTAACAAATCTTCTCGTAGGCGGTGTAAGTTTGCTTCATTCAAACTGCTTGTTTGTACAGTCCCGGCGGAAGTCAAAGAGTTGTTTGTGTGCTCGACACGAGCTGGTGGAGGCATCGCCGAGGCCAGAGCTTGCAATTCCGATTTGAGCAACTCTTTGTCCGGCTTATGCAATTTAAAACGTTTCCGTCGTCGAAGGAGAGATCCGTTTTCGAACATGGAAAACGCTTCCGGATGCAGAGCCCAATACGCTCCTTTACCCGGCCGGTGTGGACCTCGTGGAACCTAAAACAAAAAAAATTTTTTTTTTGATTATCAATTTATCCAAATGCCCGCAATGAAAAAGTCAAAATTAAAATTTTTTTAAAATATTAAATTAAAATTAAAATTATTTCATAAAAACAATTGATTAAAATCTCATGCGCTTTGCTAGTCCATGGTTAGACTGATTATTGTCAAGTTAAACAATGAATGCACATTAACATATTAACATGTTAATTTCTCAACAATCCCACAGACAATCTTTAAAGTATTCGTTCGCCTAAAAAATTGACGTGTTAGTTAATATTGTTTTCATTTAATTTTCATATTTTCTTTTGTATTTTTGATGAAATTCGCGAATCCGTATCTTCAATATTGCATTTCACGCATTTATTAGCAAAAAATTAAATTAAAAAAAAAATAAAGATAACGTTTTTAATTTTTCTTCAATACGTCGATCAGTGCAGCGATAAAGCATACAAAAATATTGAGTTCGGTACTTTTCTTTGTACTGAATAAAACATATCGATAACACGTCTTATTCTCATTCATAAATTATACAGCATAACAAAATTGACTTAAGTGTCTGCCCTCAGGAAGAATGAAACAATTTCGTATGAATTTTGACTTTCCGGGCACAAATGTATGTAACGAATTGCTCTATCAAGATGTATATTTGAGACCATTAATCTTCGTACCGAAAAATGTTTGCAAATTTCGGAATTCGCCGTTTGATCGTAACATTCCACAACTAAAAAAAATCAATTTTTTTCGTGAAATACCCAAAAACTTAATATGTGGCCACATTCATATAGCTCAAAAAACACGGGAAAATTATTTTGTTTTTACTGAAATGAAAAGCAAAGGCAGCAATAAGTGCCGCAGTTCATGAAGAGAAGTCCTAAATTATAGGCAAAATTTTACCTTGTGTTTTTTTTTTCATTTTTATTAATTGTAGTCTTATAATCAAGAATTTATAAATTAATATTTTTTTTCAAAAAATTTACGGTGAATATAACCAACAGAGACATATGCAATACGTGTAGTATTAGTGGTTTCATTCACCAACCGCGCACATAATACGAACTTTGTAAACCCAATATTATCACTCTTGACCCTTATTTTTAAGATTAACAATATATTCATATAGAGCCATATGTCCGAGAGGAAATTGCAACCTTTGTTAAGAACGGAAAGGACGGAATTTTGCGTTATACTTTTCAACAGCGATGATTCGATATGTTGTGAAAAAACAGAATGCGGAATTCCATATAACAAACTCCTCTACTCACACTGTAAAATTTGTCTTTATTGCTTCTGACATGTTTTTAATTATTTGAACATGAATCTTTTAATCCGTTAACATAATTTTACATCCGTTTACTCAATTTTATTCAAATGCAAAGATTAAATAATGTATACATGCAATAGCAAAGCACCACTATCACACACAATAGAAATTTTTCATAGATAATTACTTCACCTTAACATGTCAACAATTTTTTCTTACAGCGATTCATAAAATTTAATTTTTTTTATATATATGTATGAATTTAATTTTGCAACTATAAATTCAAATTTTTTTTCGGAGTCGTACAATAGTTCAGACAATTACAATTTATATAGTAATTTTTTATTAAATCCCGTAATATTGACATTATTTAGAAAAATATTTTGCTTTTATTTTAACCGATAAAAAATTAGACGAAAATGTATATTTAAAAAAAAACATTGTATATTTTTGAATCAAACTCGTCGGTTGGTTCAAGCGCATAACTTTGATTTAGATTTTATGTAACTTAACTTAATCCATTTAATTTTTTTAAAGAATATCATCAAAAACTTCCAGCAATTTGTAACATCACTTGATGAAACACTGACTTTGAAAACATGTTTGACGTTTTCATGACATGATGCATAATTAGACTAAATATTGAATTCTCATAAGCAAAAATTATACTGACATAATGACGCAGACAAGATGGTATAATCAAACTGAATGATATCTTAGTTCACAAAGAATCATGCTTCTTTTGTAACAATGTATCACATTATACAAAAAAGAAGAAAAAAAAACTGAGAAACAAAACATTAGAGCAAAAAATTACAATTGTTTATCTTCGTGATATAAGTTTCTTTCATTTTTGTCAAAGAATACGAGTGTGGATGTGAACTAAAATAACGAATTCAAAAGGCGTTGACTTCTGGGAATGACAGACAGACATTTCCGGAAGTCGATGAAACGCATAAAGACCGTAATATACGTGTCCGCGATACAAATGGTCTATAATTCGCGTCAAACATGCACCGAGCGCCATATGTTTCGCTAATTGACATGATATCAACTTATACATGCATTGTCATACACATATGTAAATAAATATTGTACTTAGTCAATCATCATTTCTTACCATATACGCAATTCCATTCTCTTCTTTGCGTTACATCCAATGCGCATTCAGAGTTGTAATGACAGAATTTGTTTCATAACAGTTTCCATGATTACTTATCAACATTGATATCAATTTAAAATTAAATAATTACTTTGTTTCATTGCTCCGTTAATTCGATTATTTTTCTATGCAATGTTTCTCAGTCTACATTTCCTCTGTCATTGCAAAAATGAAGGAATTTTTCTTTTTGCAAGTAATAAATGCCAAGGCATGGGAAAGAGATTATGTTACACTTTAGCGTGACATAAAAAAATGGGTTTAATATAACTTTATACAACTAATTAAATGTTAGAACTATGGTGTCAACCATTCTTCTAAAAATAACAAATGCTTGTTGCTACCATGCCAAACAGATATTTCAAAAATTCTTCATGAAGATGTAACATTGTTTGAAAAAAAATTTTAATCTTTAATGAAAGATTAGCAAAATATTGTATTTGAAATTTCATTATAAATAATGTTTCTGATTTAAATGTGCATAAATTACAAAGAAACTTCAGATGTGCAATATTTAGGTTGTATAATTGCCTTAATGTAATATAAGTTTAAAAGCTCTTTGTCAAAGACGACCGTCAAAAGGTTTTAGGGAAATCCAACAACGCTAAAACATTAGTGGCGCGTGATCGAAATCCAAAATGGACTTTTAATCGGTTTGGCGTAAAAAATAATATAAAAACGTAAACTCAAGATGAATTTAAAAAAAATTAAATCAAAGTATAACATTTAAAATGATACAGAAATAATTTATTGCAAATTGTTGTCGCAAAAGAAATTTTATCGTCTTGAATAATGCATCCCACAAAAAAAGTAATTATGATTATAATTTATAAGCTCTCCTTTGGCAAGAGTAATTTTCTCAAACTATGTTTATTTTATTAAATTATGAAAATAATCTTAAATATAATCATGTATTCATGTTCGCTCAAGTATAATAATTGAATTATGATATTTATCTTGTAATTTTAATAAATAATTCGATCTATAGATGTTAGAGAATAAAAAAAAAAAGAATAGGGCGGAGTCTAGTACACTTGATGTCTTTTCATGACGAAACATTTCTAGCTACCTGAAATGCATATAGCGAATAGTAAAAGAACTCCTCCTGCGCATGGTTCGTGATCACCAATGCGTGCAAGTAGAAACACTTTTGAACGCAGTGGGCAAACTTCGCATATCGACTACAGCCAACGAACCAACAGTTACAAATTCTATCATATAACAGCGGACCACTAAAATCAAAACACTTGCTTCAAGTCTAATAAATCGCATTAAATTACTTTATGACTGAAATTTGTCTCCAAATCACTGAGACTTTACTCAACAGTTATGCTGAATCGATATAGAATTTTATATGATACATTTTATTCTCTACTATGAATTCGTTCAACATTTCTATACTTAGGTACAAAATAATTTTTTTATCGCTCAACATAAATAAAATAGTAATAATAAAGTTTAATTCTAAAACAAAATACTAATTAAAATGAAAGTTCATTGAAAGAAAAGGAGAAAAATTTAATTTTTTTTCTCGTGTTGATTTTTAATTAAACCTTACATGGATTTATAAATGTTATGATAAGAGTTCAACAAATACAAACACAAAATTTGAAGTTTACAAACTCATCTAACAACACACAATTAAATAAATTAACTTTGGAAAAAATATTCTCGCGACTGTTCTATACAATTTGAAATTTAAATCTGACGCGTCGATTGTAGTCATAAGTCATTTGCCATGGTATTCATTTCTTCACACACCACACATCCTCGGTTCCTTTGAACTTCTTTAAGAATCCGTTTGGCTCAATTCGCTCGAGGCAGAAATCCAGTTGCTTGGGTAGCAGCCGTCGTTCATGCAATTGTGTAGAAACTACAGATGAGTATTCGAGCACTCCAAATATGTTTCTAAATATCGCTCTCAAATCAATTAGCGAATTCAAACTAAAATATTTTATTACAACTGTCCGTCTATAATTATGCCGCGTTGTTTGCTTTATTATTGTTTGGTCTCGAAAAAATATCTTATACGTAAATATGATAGGGACTAATTTATTGCTTCAAATTAAACGTTTTGCAAACCATTTCGCATTTTTTAGCTTTTTATTCTAGCGAGAAATTAATGTTTTAGAAAGTGGTATTGGTTTTATAATTTGTCACGGAAGAGATTACAATAGCAACATATTTTATGTTTATTGCTCAATTTTAAAACTTGTTTCGATAATTAAGAGCCGAGATATTGAGTTTATTATGTTTCATTATTATTTAGTATGTTCATATATAGCAATAATTTTTATGTATTTCCAAAGAGTGAAATTCACTATCGGGTCTCTGGTGTTCAGATTATTTTTTTTTCTCAACCTATACACATATGGAATAATAGATGCAACATCGCCGGCCCAGGTAGAGAGTTCGGCGAGCACCCTAAAGCTATACACAAGATCAATTCGGTTATTATTTCGCAGCCGCACCGCGAATCGAATCATCAAAAATAAAGCAACGAGAAACATGTGCCGACCAAACAATACACATTGATCTTTCCGGGTGAGAAAAAATTAGCTTGTAATTGAATAACTCAGCCAATTTTTTTATACGCTTTTAACTTTCTTGTTTTGTTTTGTTTCGTTTGAGGTGTACTTTATCCAGCACACACGCGAGTTGCTTTCATCATAAAAAAGAAAAAAGTTTGTAAGATTTTAAATTTTATAATTCAGCGTTATTCTTGACAAGTCTTCTACGATACTTTCTCATTTATGTTCGTGTCATTTTGAAAACTCAGAACATTGAAATCAGGCATATGATATATAAGTGATTTTTCAAAATGTAATTTAAGTATAGATTGTAAATTGTTAAATCTTGAGTTATTCTTGATGGTTAAATTTTGATATGTAATGTCAGGTGGTTGATTGAAGCAGATTGACATCACGTTAATCTTCTACTTTAGCAGAGCTGCACAAGAATGTCTTTAAAATAACCGTATTAATTGGCATAATAGTTTTTCCTAAACGGTTTTTGAAAAATTACATAGTACATTTTGTATTATAATTTATACAAGTTTGATAATTTAACATATTTATTAAATTGATACATTTAACTAATTCAAGTATTTGAGATATATGGGACTGACTACAATGTTTTTAGGATTCGCACAGAACTAATGCGAATTAAATTTAATGGAGTTCAATTTTGAACAGTCGTGAAATTCATGTCATTTCGAATACGGATATATATAGTCCAATCAATTCTGTAGCAGTACCGCCCGGTTGGCCCTTTAATCTAAAATTCTTTTGTAAAAAAGGCCACCCCAACCGAGGTTTCGCATATCATATTCTCCGTGCAATCAAGCGTTAAATAACGTAGTGAGAATTGCTTGGCGTTGAATAAAATGGTCAAATAAATCAAATTTACAAAAAGGACAATTTCGCACCAAAACCCCCTCTAGATTTGAAGACAAATTAGACGTGATTAACATTTTTTTTTGTTTTTAGATAAAATTTTTTTATTAGTCTGTCGCATCTATATCTCTATCTTTTAATCATTAAAATCTCAGATTTTGTGGAGTAAGTGATTGCAACATGGAAAAAAAATCCATGAGATTTAGACTTGAGAATTATTTGTAGAGTAAAGATTTGAAATCAAGATACCGAAGAGAGTATCAAAAATAAAACGCCTCAGAATATATGTCGACTCATTGCATCTAATTAGCTTATCTAAGTGCATCAAATAAATATGCCTTCGCTTATTAACCTTAAACATAATTAAGTCAGCCTTATTAATTAAGATTTACTCAATTTACAATTGATTTCATAATGGTCATAGTTAAGTTCACGTTAAGCAGAAGAAAAAGCACATAGTGGAAATCAATATTTGCATCGGTTTATATAGATACAGTTGTACTAAATTTATAATGAGCACGCTAAAGAGCATGCAAATTTATCGCAAACTTATTCCAACTTTTTATCTGTCGGTTATCCGTACGCTTATCCTCATTTGATAGTTTTTGTCCATCATCGGAACACATCTTTACTCATAATATTATAACAACTATTCTTTCATGAAGTTAAAGTGTACTATAAGTCAAAACTATTACACGATAAAATGCATCCTACCCTAATGTATAAAGTGTCATAAATACATACTGTTGCAGATTTTGCGTTTTGATGATATTTTCCTATTTATAATCTCTTATTCAACATTTAATTTTTAATTTAAAATTTTAAGGATTTTTAATTTTTTTAAGGACCAGTTTTTGCAGTGTTTTTAGACAGAAATTAAAAATGCATTTATATAAAAAATAAGACAGATTTGTAAAAAAATGTATTTGCAAAATTTGAAAATTTATAGTACAGCATATTCAATTGACTGGAAAAATAATCAGGTCAGGTGGATTATATAATTTGATTTATGATAGTTTTTTTTCAATTTTTTATGGTCATAATTGTGAGATCAACGTGTTTAAACATGATTTTAAGGCGACACAAAAATCGTAAAACACTTAAATGATTGGGTAGGAGGTGCAAAAGCGATCATTGCATTTTAGCAGGTGTGAAACAGATGGCACGATAGTTACAACTGAATGTTACGCACAACGCACCCTCGGAATAGCTCAACATCAAAGAAACACATTTTCAGCCTTCCGAGCTACTATATTGTATTAAAGATATAACAAGCAATCAAAACACACATTTGATATATGTTTTTATCACCGATTAACTCAATTATCCGTTCAAGACGAATCCTCTTGTTGGTAATTAAAATTATAATTTGTCGTTTCACATGATGATTCGAATTCTAGTTTTAGTTTTCTCGAACTTTGTTAATGTAAAACAAAAAAAAGTGAACCATTAATGACGAAAAATATTTTATGTAATTATTCGGCGAGTGTGTACTTGTAATTACAGATATTACTCTGTTTCCTTACTTATTCGCGTTGAGCTCATGTGAATTTAACACGATTTTTTTTTTCAATTTTCAGACACTGTATTACTCAAAACAACGTGGTAGCATGTGGCGAATGGGTTTTCTACGTTTGTTAACTCCAGGTAAAATACATATTAATTGCGGCAGCCATTTTCAAAGAGAGCAACATGAATAAAAAATGCACAAGTCTTTTTTGCAGAGTAATTGTATGACTTCCACAGATGCACCAATATTTTACGCAATCTTGGATTAATTTTTGTTGGTTGTTCTTAATGGCTGATAAATTAATTTAATTAAAACTTTTCAATTTCATTTTGAAGGAAAAAAAAATTATACAAATGAATCCTGTTATTGAAATCAGTTAAAAGAGAAAATCGGTAAACAAGTTTAAATTATGGGATTACCATACATTAACGACAATCATCCTGTCTCACTTTCTGCAGCAGCAGGGATGAAAGTAGTGTTTACGAGTGAAAAAATGCAATCCACTCATTGAAATTGAATTACCTTTGCAACAAAGTACTAACAAATCGCAAACCACGGCAGACCAAATTTCTCCCACAATGTATACTTTTTTCATGGATATTTCAATTTTGAAAACTGCCATCTTTAATGCTTACCCAGAACTAAGGGTTTTTGTTCCTCCAAAGTTTTTGCAAAAATTTTCTTTGACATTATACTTTCTGTGAAAGAGTCGTGGAATTTAAAATCTATTTTTTTCTTGTCAGGATGATAAGAAATCATAAATACTGTTGCGGATTTGGTGAAAAAAAAAAATGGAAACTGACTTTCGTAATAATGTACTATTAAAAATCAGTTTGAAAGCTAAAAAAATTGTTCGA
Organism: Trissolcus japonicus; assembly: GCA_030522925.1. Classification (NCBI taxonomy): domain Eukaryota; kingdom Metazoa; phylum Arthropoda; class Insecta; order Hymenoptera; family Scelionidae; genus Trissolcus; species Trissolcus japonicus. Next base: position 108,969 of record JAPYZS010000165.1, on the reverse strand, counting down.
CATGTATAGACAAAAATTGTAAAAGTCTAAATCGTATGGCGTGTGTTAAAATTGATATACAAGATGTGAAACGTGATTAAATTTATTAGATTTACAAATGGTTTTTCACGCTAAATATGTGATGTTTGTCAGGATACAATCTTGATCGTAACATGATTTCTAATTTAATTTTAATGTACAATGATACGTCTGTCTTATTAGAGTTTAGCCATTTTTGAATAACCAGTTATTTAAATCCAATTAAAAGTTATTGCTAATGAAGAACTCTTTTATGAAACAAGATGGAACAACAGTATATGAGAACGCGCCGTTTAGATCGACAGTTTCATCTCCGTTTTGCAAAAATACGTTGGTCGAGATAAGAACAATGCAATTTTGAACAATTTTTTTCAGCGATAAAGTTCATTCTGCACATTTTTATGATGAGATTTTAATTTTCACACATTAATAGATTTCGCACATCTTCTTTCATCTGATATATATTTTTAATTATAATTTCAAGTCCAAAAGAATTGAAAAATTGAAATTTATACTTTATTCTGCTAAACTTTATTTTTTTTTTAATTTTATTAATTGTTTTTTTTTCAATTGTATATTGATTATTTTTTAATAATAATAATTAAAACTGTCGTAAAATTAAGATATGAATTACTTTGATACTAATGAAAACCACAGCATAATGAAAAAATTTTATCCACCAGTCTAAATTTTATTGTGAACTGAGGTAATAATTCATATGTTGTGGTTGAGTACCAATATAATAACTGTTTCTATTTGAAACTGTTTCATCTGCTGCAGAAATTATAATGAACTCAAATAATGTAGTTCGTTAGCCAGTCAACCATTTACTACTGCTAATTTCAAGCATTTGGCGATCCACCGCTCAAATGAATCGCCAAATTAATCACGGTACACTTAAGACATACTTATTCACCCAAATGAATATGAGAAACGAATGTGATTATTTTTTGTTTCAACCTAATATAAAAATATTTATTGACAAACTTGACAAAATTATATCTGTATCAACTTTTTGCAGATAAATTACCACAGGGCTTTTAAAAATAAGAAACAATACTGAACGTCAAAGATTCAAGGCATTTAAATGCCAAACAAATATTTATTAGCCATTAAACTTATGGGACATAACATTTTCCATATGATAGCCTCATCAGAGCCAGACATATGGCACTAAAGACAATAATTTTTATTAAAAACGTATAAAATAAAACTCTGATCATAAACGATATATGAAGATTAAAAAATAATTTTTTTTTCGCATGACTGTTAACAATTTTTCTTTATTCATCGTTTTGAAAAAAATAAACTAATTATTTTCACGACAAATTCGTTATTCAGAATCTTTTCTTTTCAAACGCAAATGAACGAAAAGGTTTTTTTCTTCCTCTCATATAAATTCTTCATATAAATACACCGAATCATTCATTTAAAGGTTTTTCTGAATATTGCAAAAAATATTATGATTGAGCCTCATAAAAAATATACACAATAATACACGTAGATGTTCATGCATGCAAGTAGAATGACGTGATTAAGTACAGAAATTCATTATAAATTACAAGATCATTAAAGCTTGCTGCTTTCCGGTGCTTTCGCATATATATAGGGTTAAACTTTGTAGACAATTTAACTTGAATTTATCATGACTCAATTACAATCAAATTACGATAAGTATATATGTATTGATCTTTTTTATGGAGACAAAATACACGTAATGAGAATATTGTTAGTTTTTTTATATCAAACAAGAATAAGCTTTTTCATATACTTTTTTTTTGATTTCCGAATATATTAACTTAATTCTACAGACCTATATAAAACGTTTTGTAGTTTTTATTTCAAAGGATGTGTGTATCAAGACTTTGTTTTTGAAATTGGAAAGGATAATCAAATGATAATTAAAACATTCATGATAATTAAAACATTTTTTATTTCAGCATAACGAACAAATATTCAACATTAATAAAAAATAGAATTTCAATAATTATAAACTTTTTTGTTATCTTTGCAGTAACTTTGTTTGACCAGAGGGATTAAAAAGTAAATAATATTACATATTTGAATCTTTATATATAATCATTTTTAAATGAACCGGAGCGGCAAAATCACTGTGCCACATGTATTCATAAAACTGATGATGCAGTTGATCTAAATGCATTTAGATTACTTTTCAACTCTTTGGTTGAAGTTCAATAAGAGGGTATTTAAGAAAAATATATAGAATGCAATGTCTTAAAAGAGAAATCAGGAGAAAAAATTTTCATTGGTTTTATTTGTGCGACTCTGCAATCATCTTACACTAGATGCTTCATTGGCAACCGTATATACTATAGATATTAAATGGTTTTCATGATTTTTTATTGAACAGTGACAAATAACTTGTAATCAAACTAAATCTGTCAACTGAAAGACACTAATAACTATTGCAGAAGGTATATATTTATGTGTAATTTTTTTTGTTCTATTTCAAATTTTGCTAGCTATTAAGTAATGCGATATTAAACAACTATTTGTTGTTTATAAATAATTTGTATTTAACTACATCATTTTTGAAAAAAATTTTTTTTTCTTTAAAATTGGATATAAAGTTACAGCAGATAACAAATTATTTTCATCAATTTAATCGTACAATATTTAGTGTAATTTTTTATGTTTGTACATATTTTTACAGTGTAGATTTTGGGGCGTTCATACGAAAATCGGAAATTTCAGATCTAGAACTCTTAATCGAACTTAGAAACATTAATACACTTGATAATTTATAATAAAATTATTCAATAATCTTGAACCAATTAAAGCGCCATCTGTTATCAAGATTAGACTATTTTTATTGCAGTTAAAATTAATTAATTATTCAATAAATTAATTAGTTTCAATTATTGAGCATGGGACATTTTTGTTTTTTTCTAAAAAACAGTTGTAATCAATATCAAAAAGCCGAATACGTAATTTGCAATTGTGCCGACTTTGATAATTTCATATGCAATTATGAATTATTATATCATTTAATATTATTTATTATGATTATTTTTTCTAAAGCAGTGATTGTGAGGGATTTTAAATAGCATATATTTAGAATACTGTAAAGCCAGAAATTTTGTAGACAAAAATTATAATAAAAATATTAAAATTCGATTTGACCGTTCAGAGCGCCATCTGCTGACAAGATTCGATTATTTTGGATGTAGAAATCTCAAAGTACAGATTTTGAGCTTTGAAATAGTCTGAACTTGAAGTGTCTTGGATGGAAAAAATAGCATTTATGACAATAATTTTTTATATTTTGACAAATTCGTTCAAAAAAGTGTGTTAATAAGGTTTTTTCCGGAAATTATTCTTCTTTCTTGACTAAGGTGACAAAAAAGAAGAACAAAATTTGTTTGAGAGTGTATCCCTAAACCTAAAATTTCAGATTTTCGTAACCAGCTAAATGGATGTTTTTGCAGAAATCATACGAGGCCGTGTTAAAACAGCTCATAAAATCTTATTTTTAAAATTTGTTAAGAAATTATTAGAGATTCTGATATGAAAATTTCCTGAAAAGTAGCCTTATTTTCGAGAAGATTTAACCGCAGTAAAAAATATTGAATATCTGAGAATCGAACCCGTGCCTTGAAGTGAGAGTACCATTTTATCCACTGCGCTAAAGTTGCCTTTTTTGAGGACAAACTTTTTGTCCAATTGTCAGTAATTAACAATTCTACATAATTAGGAAATCCGGTTCTAACTTATATAAGAAAATTATGAAATTCCCAGGTTACATTTCCAAAAAGTTTCTTATCAAGTTTAATAGTTAGGAATTTTTGAACGTCTTTAACCATTCGGACATTAAAAGTGGGGAATCCATAAAACGGTCTGAAACTTAAAGTTGTGTGTGTCCAATCAAAAAAATTTGATTGTCTTTATTTTCGACACGATACACGCGTTGTTTTTACGCATTCATTTTAACCCCCTTTGATCACACGTACTCAGGTCGTTATGTGTGTCCAAAATGTGTACAATATATGTAGCCATAAATATACCCATAAATATGCAGCTATTTAGCCGGTATATATGCGAGATATATGCAACCATTTATGCCGCATAAATTTCACATAAATGGCTGCATATTTGCCACAGAAATTCCGTATATATGCAGTATATATGTAGCCATACATGCAAATATATATAATTCATTATAAAAAAACGAATTCGGTCTTGTGTAACATAACGTAACTTTAACGTTGTACATATTTTCTACACATTAGTCGTAGATTTTGCAAACAAATAAGTTTTGCGATGTATACAATTCTTGCGAATTTGGTTTCTTTGTTTATATATGTATATTTGTTTATATATATGCTTAGATATGCGGATGTATGCAGTATATATATGTCATCATATGTGAAGAATAAATGTTGAAATTTATATGCACCCATTCATGTTACATAGATAGAACATATATGGTAACACATATGATGCATATATGGTAACATATATGATGCATATATCCCTGCATAAAATTCTGCATATATGTTGTAAATATACGATATACATGTGTCACAATACTAAATATGCTTGCCTAAATGTCACATTTATATCACATAAATGCAAACATATATGCTACACATATGGCGACATATATGTGACATATATGTGACATAAATTTAGCATATATAATTATTTTCGTACGGGGGTTACTTCTGTGGCTAAAAGACAAAAACAAATTAGTGGTAAATATGAAATCCGAACCCCTACCCTTTTCAGTTTTTGCATTTTAGTCATAACTTTGAAACAATGCAACATTATTGAACTAACTAAAATTCATCAATTGAAATATATTGATAGCAAAAGCATGCACATAATTAATTATCAAAACTAACCTTAATGAAACAGTCGTTGAATGACAAATTGTGTCTGAGGGAGTTTTGCCATCGTCTGGTGTCTTTGCGATAATAAGGAAAGTGGTCCTCAATGAACTTGTAAATTTCAGCGAGGGGGAGCATTTTATCGCGCGATGACCAAATAGCCATGGCGGTGAGCGAGATGTAAGAATAAGGCGGCTTTTGGTCGCCGTAGGTGTCGCGCGACGGTCGCGGCATGTCTGGCGGCTAGAGTTGCTTTTTGCGACGAGCGACCAAGTGCCCATAGGGTGTGCGTTCACAAAATTGTCATGTCAATCGGCCACCTGCACATGGTCCGGCAGATGAGCTCGCACGTTTTATCACTTGCACAAACTGGTCACGCACGTTGCAACAAAACACCAAGATCCCGCGTTATTGTTCAGATGTAAACATTCGTTCAGAAGTAAACAAATGAGGTTATGGGTTATATCTCGCACAGATTTAGCTCGTTCGCGGTCTCGATCGGTCAATCGGACGTGCGTTCCCCGATGAACCCCACACTCGCAATCTTGTCGCCAAAAAAACTTATCTCATTGTCTCAGATAACATGTTCCAACTCGTTCTTCATCCGCGACACACTCTTCTGACGTAAATTGATATTTTGTTGGTTAGACACATTGTTGTTCAGGTTGGGTATTCAAGCAGCTTGCACGTTCGGACGGCTCACGAGCACTGGCACTGCGGCCTACCCACACCCTTGAGCCGGCATCGCCCCACTCGGCTGAATTCAGCGAATCGCGAATCTCGCGCTCGCCGTTAGTTGTCCAATAACCAGTTTGATCTAATCTGACGAGGGGCGTGGAGCGGGCGGCGATAATCCCGGGCCGACCCCCGCGCGTTCGGCCGAGGAAAAACGAGCCGGCGAGCAGCACGCCCAGCCTCGTTAGCCCTTTTATTGTTCGAACATTACGCGTGCGCGAGAAAACAAACCCCCGGTCGCCGGACCAATAAACTCGTGACATCGCGCCGCACGGATCACGCCCCGCGAGCATCCTTTATAAATGACTGTGCATTTCGATTTGCAAGCGTTATCCCATTTTTTTTATGTACATCCGATTCATTCAGTCGCTCCTTTTCACAATTTTTATTGCGCCCCTCCGCGCCGGCTCCTCGTTCGGAGTACACTTAAGACAACAAATTATCGCATGAATTATTCATTAATGCTAAATGATAAATTCAACCTCTCCGGACTCTCTGCACTCCCTGATTGCGCGCAAACAAGATAACACGAAACAAATACACGCGCTCTCTTTTCATAATTCATACAAAACACGCGTGGATCAAATCTTGGCATTCTTTCTCTCTCTCTCTCTCTCTCTCTCTCTCTCTCTCTCTCTCTCTCTCTCTCTCTCTCTCTCTCTCTCCCTTGTCGACCTTTTGTCGAGAGATCTTTGGAAAGAAGTATTTAAAAATCTGTGTTTTGAGTTGCGATGTATAGTTTTAGGAGTTTATTATTATACGTTGTGAAAATGTAAGTTTCGTGCATGTTGGTTTTTCTGCCCGATGCGGGATAGCACACTTAGATAATGCAATTTTCGTCGTTTATTATTTATCGCCAAATCAATATCACCCACGGTTGGGTTATAAGCATTTCGTATCTGTGTTATAGATTTAGCAAAAATTATTAATCTTATTTCTTTTCTCAAACATTGAGTTGTAATATCAATAAACTGAAATAAACTTCGTGCATGTCATGTGTATAAAGATTTCACTTATAGTTCGATTTGTGTTGTTCTCAGTAAACATTTGTGATGTTTATAAAGATGGTGCGATTTGAATGTTGTAATTTTATTTGTGCAATTCGGGTCAAGATTTTACAAAATTGATAGTTTTACCTATAGCTTTGTTTGTTAAGAAAAAATAATTCAAAAAGTACAGAGACGTGCAAAATAGTATCAAGGATGAGAGAGAAAAAGAGAGATTAAAAATATGAAGTCGAAAATTTTGTGAACGAAATATTTTGACCGGAAAGGGTTGAAATCGATGACACAATTTTAATTGTTTAGGCAACTGAAAATGTATTATTTTTATTTTTAAGACGGGACTTGTTTTATTTTGCTAAATTTATAATTTGTAGATGGGGAAATTGTATATTATTAGTATTTCAATTTAAATTGCATTTAATGAATAATAATTTCTATGTATAAAACATATACAAAATATCAGAAATTTAAAAATTAAACAATTTAAAAACCAATAAAACGATGTTTTTGAAAAAAAAAAGATGATGGTTTGTAAAAAAAAGATATTTTATTACAAAAATGAGCAAATTTGATTCGTATAAAATTTAGATTTTCTACATCATTTTTACTATAGTTTATGCACAGTAATGAAATGTTTTTTTCGAACTTCTCCAATAGACCTCATAAAATAATCATTTTTTAATTTATGCAACTGCATTTTGACATTTTTAGAACAATTCAATAACGTTTTGATTAACGTCTATAAAATATAGAATCAAAATTTGAATTACAAAGTCGCAAATTCACTTGTCACACCTCAGTTTCACATTTAAGATAAATTATTTTCCAGCAAGATTTATAAGATTTTGCAGATTGATGATGCAGAATATTTGCAATCCATAACAATAGCCCTAATAGTTTTCTAATTTGATATAAACGACATTTTGTACAAGGGAAATAAAATCCGTGAAATAATAAATTGTGATAGTTTAAACAAATACAGTTTTATAGAAAACTTAAAAATATATAGAAAGTTTCATAAAATCTTTATAAATTTCTTACAACAAAGAATTTATCTTTCTACTATACGCAAACAGCAAACGCCATTGTACTTCTCTAGTAGGGGTCTGAATGTTTAACGAAATTGTCCGCGTTTCTTTCTAAAAATAAATAAATATATTCTCTCTAGATATATCTCTTTTTTACGAAAAGAGGGAATTCCCGTGATATAATTCCAGTACGAACACAACCTTTACAACTTAATAATTTAATACACTTTTTATAAATTATTATTAATTAATACATTAATTCATGATCTGAAATAAATTGAAACAAAGTTAAATTTTCAATTATAAACTGCTTATTTTACTTGTAACTTTATTTTAAATTCTTACAGAGGTTTTTGTTTACTTGAATTGTTTATGAAAAATAAAATATAAATTGTTTTATTTTTGCAACTTGTCAAAATCAAATTTTAATTTTGTATCCATTTTTATTTCTAAGTTTTTTTTTCATTATTGCACCAGCCCCGACGGCAAGACTCGCCGGTTCTCACTGTCATTCCATTCACAAAATTATTAAACAATCAATGCACATAATATGAAAACAAAAAAAAAAAGAAGTTTTACCTTACTGATACGATTTTTATATTAAAATTTTGAGTTTACAAAACATTTTAGAAATCTTGTCACTGAGACAACATTTGCAAACTTTTTGAACATTCCAATATAGAATAATACTAAAATTAAGAAATCTAATCAAAGTATTGATTTATTCAACAAATAAAGAAATTAATTAATTAATAAATCTTAATTAAAACTTTCTGTTTTATCTTAATTCGCACATTCGGCAACAAAATTAAAGTCAATTAAACTAAAACTAAATTGTCAAACTCTGCATAAATAATTGAAAATTTTTAAATAAAAATGAGATAATATAATTTTTGCAGTTTTTATTTGTAATAAGTCGGATCGTTTCTCCCACAGATCTATGATTATAGGCCATGGAAAATACGACATATACATCATTGAATGAATCACTCTTCCATTCTATGATGTTATTGTGTTTTACATAATTCAAACTTTATTATCGTCTTTGTATTGCATCTCCTTAGATTATTTCATGCTGGAGAACGGAAAGAAGGAAGAAAACGAGGGTTAGTAATTGATTTCATGCTCGAGTAATCTTTCCTCTTTCCAAGAGGGTAAAGAGGTTGCAAGCATGTTGAACGAGCGTTTCGTGCTTCGTATGGCTCATATGTCATGCCTGCTAATACGATGTCCAAACCCTCCCCAGTGTCTGCTTTTCTCTAACATATCACGCAAAATACCTACCGCCTTTTATGGACACAATATTTGCCAATGTCTAAATCTTACCCGCTCTCATAACAAAAATTAACATTCACTTTCTTCTCGCCTCAATTATTTAACATTCTAAAATCATTCCATGATTCACTAAAATTAGAAAAATTTGACATTCAAAATACAATTTTTTTGTTAATATAAAAAAATGTGTAAAAATTGCAAAATTGTCTAGCTCGTTAAAAAAATAAATAAAAAATCAGTCGTTTAAAAATGTATCCGTAACATCGACAGTGAATTGGTAGTGAAAGAAGCAAGACAATGTCGACTGGTGGTAATAAATTATGAAAAGTTTAATAAAATTTGTAACATAATATGAAATTGATCTATACACAATTCAGCACTGCGTTTTTAAAGTCACCAAAAATTATCTAGACGTTCGGGTTTCAGTCCCAAACGTTCAATAACATATTCTGGCATGCAGTAGGTTGGGTTCACAGGTTTCAGTGACTCTTCAGCTTTTAAAAGTGACACAGCCGTCAATCCAAATAGTGTATGGAATGGGTCAACCATATAACCGGGACGATCACTGAAACCACCAGTCTCGCTATCCTGGCACGATAAAACGAAACTCAGCTAAAATCAGAAATTTAAAAAATTAAATATTAAATGGTTACAATTCATCTTAATTAATAAATGAATGAGAAGAGAAAAAAAAAGAAATCTACCAGTTTATCTTTGTTGATCCAATGCAACCGTCCAAGAATCGTAAGCGAAGAGAGAACCCACCAAGAATAACAAACGTCAGGTAGCTTTTCTGGTCTTCCATTCAACCCTCCAGAGGGCAACTGTCTTTCGCACAGCCACCAACCCAATCTATCTGCATCCACTAAGTGTAAATGCCCTAAAAATGAAATTCATTAATTTATTTTGATTTCTAAAATAAAAAATTTTAAAAATTAATCTAAAAACTAAAAAATGTTAATATGAAAATAATTTTTTAAAATTACCTGTTATTGATAGAAGACCAACGCAACAATATATTAAACCGGCATGACTTTCAGAGCCAGGCTTTGAACCAAACCCTCCGTCAAAATTCATGCAACTTATAACAAAACTGACAGCTTTTTCTACGTCAATTGCATCTAACCGACCCTGTGAAGAAAAAACATTATTTAGCAGAGAACAAATTAAATTATTTTTGTTTCATCTTTCTTAGTTTGCCCTTTGTTTACGGGTGAAAAAATTATTGTACCAGCAAAGACAAAGTTGCAACAGCACAAAACGAGAACCTTGTGTCGACCTCGCCCCAAATGTCACCAGTGAAACTGCCATCAGGTTGCTGTCTCTGTTTGATAAACTCAACAACTTTGTCAACATCGATCGTGTCAAGAGCATCATAGATGCAGAGTATCTGTACTGCGCTCAAAGTGAACAGGATGTGAGGATCATGGTCGATGCACGCGCTAATCCCACCACAATCGCTTTGGCATTTTTTGATAAAATCTAAGATTTCCAATAATTCAGAACCGTTCTTCTCCAGTTTGTTCATGATGTCGAGTGCTGTGAGACCCCAGTACATGCCGGACATCCTTAGGTGTTCTGTCATACAATAAGTCTGCAATATCAACAAAAGAGGTGTCACTGTCACAATTGCTAGATTTATTTTTTATTTTGTTTACTTTTTGTTTACTCACGTAATCGTCCTTGTTCAGACCATAAGAACGTAGATAATTAACATGTTTGTCTAAAAACAGTGTCTTTGGAATGTTGTCCTTAGTGTCATCTTTTTCAGTAGACTGTAAATAAAAGTTCAGTCAATATTTTAGTTAAAATTTTTTTGTGTGGGAATAAGGTTAAATTGATTTTTGCATTGGACGGAGGAGATGAAAATTAGTTTGTACTTACCATTTTTGTGACGTGGATATTTCTTTATAGTTCAATTAAAAATTTGTAAAGCAATTAATTGACAAATAGAAACTAAACCTTGTATAAAACATTGTCAGCGGTGTTAAGTTGCCTGCAGATCGTAAAGGTTTTAAGGAATACCAACTGTGGGAATAGAAGTCACTAGATTTTAGTACTAGTGATTTTTTAATTTTCTCACATTATTTCTTCTCAAACTTTTTTTAAACAAAAACATTATCAAACATTTATCATTTTATTGAATAAACACATGTTTGTTATTATGTTTATGTTTTTTCAGTTTTGTTTAATAATAAAAAAAGTGATTCGGTAGTTATTTTTTAAAAAGTGTTCAGAGTGTTCGGTAACTATTCAAAGTAAAGAGAGACAGACAAGCGTGAAGTTGGCAATTAAGGTATGTTTTAAAAGTTTTAAGAACGTACAATTTTGTAAAAAAGAGAGAAAAAGAGAGCGCCGAAGAGTGTGTGTGTGCAAGTGTGCTGACACATTTTTACTTTAATTTAAAATTATTTAAATTCTTGAGAAATTGTGTTTATTTATTGAATTGTACAAAATGCCCACGATTGGGATCAAACGCGACATTCTCAAGAAAGCTCTGGGGTTTGATTTCAGTAAGATACTCATGAAATTCCAAATCATGAAATATGTTTGAAATTTTACTCTTTGCTCTTTTCAGTTTTTTTAAATAAAATGTTATTTTTAAAGAAAAAAAAATTCAGATTAAAAAATTTTTTTTCCTCTGAAAATAGAATTTTGCTAAGCAGGATAAATCTCATAAAATTGAAAACAAATTTCTATGTATAACCTTAAATTCAAAACATACAAATATGTAAATTCAATTTTATTTTATTAATAATAATAATAAAAAATGTACCTAGTGTATAGATTTCAGACATTTTTGAAAGTTAGAAATCAAAATCCATTAATTTTAATTTATAAATATCACTTAACTATTTATAAAAGTCATTCATTTAAATGCAATTAAAATTTGCCACATATTAAACATCTGTTACTGATCAACATGGTTTTTCAATAATTTTACAACATTTTAAAATTCAAAACAACATTTTTCTTTTAGCTGATGAAGATTTTGAAAAACTCTGTTTCGATTATGGCTTGGAGTTGGATGAAGTTGTGAGTATAAAATCTAGGTAATTTATCAACCTTAAAAGTAAATTTAAAAAACATATTATTAATTGGCTCATTTTTTAGACTACAGAGAAGCAGATGATTGCCAAAGAACAAGGGGCTGAGCAAAGTTCTGGAGCATCTGAGGAAATTTTGTACAGGATAGACATCCCAGCAAATCGATATGATTTGTTGTGTGCCGAAGGACTTACCATGGGACTTTTAGTGTTTTTGAACAAGTAAGTCTTCCAAACAAATTTTATATTTAAATAAATCATCAATATGAAATTTATTAATATGAATTTATTTTGAAAAAAAATGACTCAGATTGGTTTGCAAATTATTTTTCAGAATGCCTATCCCAAACTTCAAAAGTTTGAAACCTTCAGGTGGCTGTCAAAAACTCACAATGAAAAAATCGGTATTCATTATTTAATTATTACCGAAAACAAAAATGCATGTTGAAGTCGCAATTTTCTTCGAATAAAATAATTAAAATTAAAAATATTAATTTTAATTTAAGTTTAATTACTTTTTCAGTGTCTACTCATTCGTGAACATGTGGTAGCCGCTATTTTGCGAGGAGTAAACTTGACCCAAGAATCGTACGATAGTTTCATCGATCTTCAAGACAAATTGCACCAAAACATCGGTCGCAAGCGTACTTTGGTCTCGATTGGTACCCACGATCTTGATACAATTGAAGGGCCATTTACCTACGATGCTCTCCCACCAAAGGACATCAAATTTGTCCCCCTGAATCAAACTAAGGAATTTACTGGCGAAGGAATTATGGAATTATACAAAGTGACTTTCTTTTTCATTTATTCTTACTATTTCCTTTTTATTATTTTAAACACTATCAAGATTATACATTTGAAATTATACAATTTCTATTTTCATACTCAAAAAAAATTTAATTTACAAAACAGAACCATGCCCAGCTGAAGCAATACTTGAATATCATCAAAGACAGTCCAGTCTATCCAATAATCTATGACAAAAATGGCGTTGTCTTGTCATTGCCGCCAATCATTAACGGCGACCATTCGAAAATAACTCTGAACACGAAAAATATTTTCATTGAAGTTACAGCAACTGATTTAACAAAGGTATTAATTTCTTTTTGCATTCATTATTTTCGTTTGTATTTTATTTTGAATAGTTGAAAAACTTGTTTCCCAGGCTAAAGTTGTCTTGGATACAATAGTCACAGCATTTAGCACACACTGCAACGAGAAATATGTCGCGGAAACTGTCGAAGTTGTGTACCCAGACGGCAAATCGTACTTTTATCCAGAGTTGAAATATCGAACTGAGGAGATCAATAGCGAGAGCGCAGCAAAATATATTGGAATCGAGTGAGCATATTTAATTATTTTAATTTTCAGATTAAATTCAGATTTATGCAAATCCAAAACCAAACTAAACAAAGTCCAAAATCAAAATGAACGATTGAAAATCTAATTTTAATATAACCAATTAAGATTCGAAGAATGTTTGATTAATGTTTTAGTCAAACTCCAGACCAAGTGACGAACCTCTTGTCTAAGATGTGTCTAAAAACGTGTGTCAAAAAGGGAGTAGAACTCAACGTACAGATACCCCCGACTAGACACGATATCTTGCACGCCTGCGACATCTACGAGGACGTTGCCATCGCCTACGGATACAACAATATCAAAAAGTTGATGCCCCAAACTTTAACCGTGGGAAAAGAGGTTTGATGCAAGCAGTTGAAAACAAACTTTTGAAACAGGAAAAAACATTTCCTGACTAATTTTTTTGCAATTTCAGAATCCACTCAATAAGTTGTCCGATCATCTCCGTCATGAGATGGCTTATACAGGTTTCACCGAAACACTAACTTTCTCACTGGTAAGTTCCAATCTTGACCCAAAAAAAAACAAAAAATATGAAAACTTACTTCCAAAAATTAAAAAGAAAACTGCATTAAAAATTTTCATGTTTTCTTGATATTTTCTTTTTAGTGCTCCCGGGATGATATTGGCGAAAAACTAGGACACGACATAAAGAAGCTCGCAGCTGTGCATGTTGCAAATCCAAAAACATTAGAATTCCAGGTATGTTTTACCTTCCACCCTTTAAACAAAAATTTACAGTTTATAATTAATAAGAAGTAAAAAATAATTCTTTTTAGGTTGCCAGAACGCTTTTACTGCCAGGTTTGCTGAAAACTTTGGCAGCAAACAAGAAGATGCCTCTGCCGCACAAACTTTTTGAAATATCCGACGTGGTGTTACGCGATGAGTCGCTCGATGTTGGGGCGAGGAACGAGCGTCATTTATGCGCTGTTTTTTGTAATAAGAATGCTGGATTTGAAGTCATCCATGGCCTGGTCGATAGGGTCATGATGCTATTGAATATTCCTTGGGATAAGGAAAAAACTGGCACTGGGTATCATTTAAGATCAGCCGATGGTACGAAACTTAAATTAGAAACTATTTTAAATTATCAAATATTAACTATTAAGAGTAGATTTAAGATTTGATACATTGAACTAGTCAAAAATAATTTTGTCCTGAAAATTATTTCAGAGATTGTAAATAATTTTATTTCAAATATTGAAACAAAATTGAAAACTTGAAAATTAAAAACAAAATTGATTGCAGATCCTACGTACTTTCCTCTGCGGTGTGCCGAGATTGTGGCCGATGGGAAAGTCATCGGCAAAATGGGCGTGCTGCATCCAAATGTTTTGTCCAAGTTCGAACTGAACTTGCCTTGTTCGGCAGTTGAAATGAATATTGAAATATTTTTGTAAAACTCTTCGAGAAATAATTATGCAATGTTAAGTATGGAATTGATCTTCTTTTCTCGCTATCAACTTTGCAACTGTCGAATTTTTGCACACGTAAAAACAATCAATGATTAACGATCAACTTATTGACATATCTTAAGACCACTAATGTGCATCAAACTTTTTCATTTCTTCAATTTTTTTTAGTATTTCTCGTTCTCTCAATGAAAAAGGATGTATTTTCGTATTTTTATTGTAACATATGGTTACTAAAAAATATCAGAAGCAAAGGTAGTGGGCAGATCTTGAAATTGAAATTTTAATTTAAAAAGTCAACATTTCGTAGCGGCACGAATAGTAAATTATTTTAATATTCCATTTATTTATTTTTTTAATATAAAAAACGGTTCTGCAAAAAACAAGTGATTCAGTGAACAACTTTCAATTAACTTTTAACATGAATCACTCTTGAGGCATTAAACTAAAAAAAACATTACTAGTTCTGAATCATTGTTTGCACATTAAAACACTTTTTTTACTGGTAGTATTTTTCGTTTTCACTTAAAAATGTATTCCAATAAAATCGTTAGACAATCTACAAATATTTTCTACTCGTGCAAACAATATTCAATTATTTTAATATTAAAATTAATCGATAAATTAATCATTGTCACAATTACCCTACTGTCACCCTGACCCGTTTATTAAATCTAAGCCCAAATTCAAAATTTTAAATTAAAAAATTTGTTTTCAAATCCGATATTTGGTACTAAAAATTCGTAAGAAAAGCTAATTGAAAGAAAAGATGTAAGAAGCTTATATCGGACGTAAGAGATTTTTGTGCGATATTCGTCCAGGCGGCGAAGTGTATAGGTATGTAGCGTGTGGCCGCTAACCTTTCTGGCAAGAAAAAGGAAAAGAAAACGCGAAAAAGAGAGGACGCGAAAGAGGAAAAAAAAGGAAGGGGAAGTTTAAAGAGACGTGTGGTGGTGGGTGTGAGAGAGCATGGGCAGGGTTCGTGCGTTTCCGGTTGCGCTCGGCCGGGCTCGGGCACGATCGGGAGGGCCGCAAGTCGGGCGGCCATAGTAGATATGGCGGCGGTTGGCTTGCGCGAACGACGGTAATCGCTGCAGCGAATCGCGTTAAATCGACAGCTCGGGTAGCCCGCGAGCAAACTTGTACGAGCGTAATCGCGTCGCGCACACTCTGACCATCCGTCATATATGATTCACTCACGTGCTAAACATGCAGAATGTAGGACAAGAAACGACCTCGGATAGCCACAAGCAGCGAGACAAAGTAGCCTCGTCGTCGTCGTCGTCGACGCCGCACGACAAGACCACCTCCACGACCACGTCCAACTCGAGCCCGACCAAGTCCGAGACCGAGACCTTCTCGGAATTGCAGCCGCGCTTTATGACAGATTCGTCCGAGAGCGAGGAGGACAGCGTTTCCGAGGTAAACCCCTCCCATTTTTGTCTCGTCTTTCATCTTTTTCTTCAAATTTTCCGACCCGTTTTCTTGTCGGCAAAGTTTTGTCTCCTCGCGGCTTGATTTCGGTCGAGTGCAATCTCGGGGACCCCCAAGAATGCTCCTCGCCAGAGCGCAGTCATTACAATGCATTTCGATGTAATGCAACTCGCACCTACCGGGGCCAACACCAGTCGGCGCTGCGGTCCTAGTGCAGCCCGAGCATCTACGCGACAACACCACTATTTCCATCGCTTTTGGCATTTTTGTTTACTCCCCGCGCTAAACAAACAACCCACCCTTGCCAAATTGTTATCGCTTATTTATGATTTTACTTTCTCCTCCGTCCGCCAGCCGTTCGGCTGGCAACCATCAAATTATATAAATTAATCCGAAACGTTTAATTGATAGTACAAAATTGTGGCAATTGAACGTAATACCTAAATTGGCACTGTTTCGTTTCGAATTATACAATGAAACGGCATTATTAAATATAAACATTCCGTCGTTTCTTCAATTTTTTCTTCTTTTTTCGTCAGAGAGTTCCGTGCATCCTTCCACTTCTCTCTCGTTTACAAAATTGTTATGTTCACACACCTGCATGCTGACACATTTTTACTCGTTCATTCAGTTTTCTTAGTCCACGTATTCGTTTCCCCCCACCCCGAACATTTTTTTTGCATCTTCAGTTTCCGATCAAACGTTTGCACGACATGTCACAATGTTTGTTACGATATTTGGTCTCAAGTAAAGGAAAAAACAGGAATGAACAAAAAGTGCATTTTGAGGTTATGAATTTCACTCTGCAGCATTGAAGTATGGGACTGAGATTTCGAGATTTTTCTTAGTCGAGGAGTGAATGACTTTTTTCTTTTTCTTTCTTTTTTTTGTTTTTTGTGTAATACGCTGCGTGTCGGGGATGTTTTGATTGTTTTTTTTTTTGCGAGTGGTCATCAACATTGGTGCAAGAGCGAATGCACGGTTCACCCAATGCGAAAGGGCATTCGCGTAGGGCGCGTTATATAACCATGGAATATATGTGCCAATAACCGACGACGCGTCAGAAATGCGCGCTTTTGTATATCTGCAAATGCGCAAACGCGCGGTGCACAATCACCTCCTTTCAGCGCCAATTTTAAACTCACATCTCGTTCATCTTTTCTTTTTGTCAACAAAAACCAACATCAATTACACTTTTTCTTGTTCATTTGTTTGTCCTTTGCAAATTTTCTTGTTCAATTTGCACTGGTTCAGTTTACTTTCACTGATTCTGTTTACTTTTCAGATTTTACTTTCAAATCTGTTGTTGTTTACCCTTCCACCAAGGTCACAATTAGAAAATGCAACAAACAAAGGTTGTAAGGTCAGAGGAATCGAGATGTGAAAGTGAACAAAGGTGAAACATCCGAGCGGATGTTTGTTAACAAAAGTCAAATTCATTTGTTTACTTTTTTCTGTTTTATTTACATTTTTGTTTGTTTATTATTCATTATTTATTTACTTTCAAATCTGTTGTTTATACGTCCTCCAAGGTCACAATTAGAAAATGCAACAAACAAAAGTCGCAAGGTCAAAGGAATGAAAATGTGAAAGTAAACAAAGGTAAAACAACCGAGCGGCGTTGTTTGTTTCTTCGCAAGTGAGATTTTGTTGGAGAATGAAAAAAAAAAGAAAGAAAGAAAAAGGTTCTGTTACGAATATCTAGCTTGTTAAAGTGGCATCCTTTTGAGTGATGGTATGTGTTTGGCTGTGTGCGTGTATGCAATTG
The DNA here is from genome assembly GCA_030522925.1 of Trissolcus japonicus. NCBI lineage: Eukaryota > Metazoa > Arthropoda > Insecta > Hymenoptera > Scelionidae > Trissolcus > Trissolcus japonicus. Next base: position 91,030 of record JAPYZS010000165.1, on the reverse strand, counting down.
CACTCGCGCTGTAAGCGACTTCACCATCACTGCCGATCACAATCAATTATTCTCCCCCCCCCCCCCTCCCCTTCTATTCACTCGCGCCAGCAGCTCTTTCTCATTGCGTTTCAGATTCCTCATTTCTTATCAGCGTTTGACAATTTCATTCCTTTTTGCCCTCCTCCGGCTCCTTTCTTTTCTTCGTGAATTTGGTCGCGGTATTGATTTTGATAGTCTTTCTAAACTGTCCTCGTTTGTTTATTTCACATTCCTTCTCTCCCGTTAAATAATTCATAAATATTTCATCCAAATTCCTCAAAAATTATATTTTCAAAAACAGATATGATTGTTCGTTTGTTCTTGTATTGCCTTTGTCTTTGTTTGATATTTTTTTGTTTATTTTTGTTTGTTTTTGTTTTGTTTTGTTGTATACTTTTGATTTAGTACAATAATTTTGTTCTAGTCCCGAGTTATAAATAAAGCAAGTTCGAAGCGCGGATTCAAATGAACAAATGGAATTAAATTGCATAGTGCCAAGTTCATTATTGAAATGTAACACGATTGTGCGCCCGAGAACTCATCGATCTCGATCGACTCTCTGACGACAGTACACAATTTTTGCATGAAAAATTTCTTTGTCCAAATTGCCGACGTCATCTCGCAATCGGTCAATTTTTATTACCAAAAAAAAAAAAAAGAAAGAAGAAGAAAAAAAATTGTTTCCTCTTTGCACACCTCCTACTTTCGTCACATTTTTGTCTAACAAGTTTTGCATCAGATGCAAATCGTGCATTTTCCTTTTCGAGGCACGATCTTTCAGCGAAGCAAAAAATAACGTTCCTGAAATAAGCATGAATTATCTCGCGTTTCCCATCAGAAAATTGTCTTTGCTTGTGTAAAACCTGTAACTATGTAATTGTTGCGCCAAGTTGCGTGATCCCCATGACAAAGACATTCCCATGACATTCTCCTCAACAAAGACAGAGACGAAAACAGTCGCCGCGATTGGCAGAAGTAAAAAAAATCTGAAAAAAATGATACATTGTAAAAAAAGATTCTCAATGTCAAATGTTCGATTCAAAATTGCAAATACAACAAAACAAGGACAAACAAAGAAAAAAACAAAGAAAAAGAAAGGAGATAAAGGAAAGAAACAAATTTTCAATAACAGATGTCAAAATGTTGTTTTGTTTGGGGTGGGGAATGTAAACAAAGGTTGATAAACAATTAGGTTGGTTTTTTGAACACGGGGGTCAGGGGGGATGTAAGAATTTTGAAACAAAATTGAAAAGTTGGCGCGAAAGGTGGATCGGCGTGCGTCGGTGTGGTTCGGGTCGGGAGAGCAGAGTGTCGGAGCGCAAGAATCGAGTGAAACGGTACGGCTGGGTACGCCTTTTTGGAGAGTTTGATCGACTGTTTGGAGTGCCGTTTGGATTGTAGGGTGCTCGATCGACGAGCAGCGTGGACCCGTCGATCACGGTGAGAAGCGGGCGAGTGGCGACTTGGTCGCTCGGGTACACACCACCCATACTAAGCCAAACGTCACTCTCGCCAATTACCACCTAACCTCAATCGTGCTCCCTCTCTCTCTTTCTCTTTCTCAATCTCGCTCTCCCTCGCTCTTTCTCATCAATCTCGTTTGATTCTCTGCTCTCGACTAGAGCTCTGACGTCATTCGCGGAATGGCACATAACCTCAAAAATGATCGCAAACGGGTGTAAAAGTTGTTGGCAGCAGATGGCCGATCGCGTAATGTCTCATTGAAGGCCGCGTCACACGTGGAGGAACGCGCGACTGTCGGCGGGTTGATGACTCAACTGTGATTGTCTGTGCAGGTGGAAAGTTTTGCTATCGACCAAGCGGAGCTGGAGGAGGATCAGCAGCCCTTGGAGGGATCCAAGTTTTTGTTGGCGCCGGAGGAGCCGGAGCGCTCGGTCGACCCTGAGACGCAGGCGCGGCTGGAGGCGCTGCTCGAGGCCGCGGGCATCGGCAAGTTGTCTTCCGGGGATGGTAAGCACCTGGCTGACCACGAAGTTCTCCGACGTCTGACCTCAAGTGTTTCCTGTGCTTTGGACGAGGCCGCGGCCGCACTCACCCGTATGCGTAGCGACAATTCCAGGAGCCAGAACGAGAAGCGCTCGCTCGTTGAGGCTTGTACCGACGGTGACGTTGGCACTGTGCGCAAGCTCCTCACCGAGGGACGCAGCGTTCACGAGACCACCGAGGAAGGCGAGAGTCTCCTCTCACTTGCTTGCTCAGCCGGCTATTATGAACTCGCACAGGTCAACTGTTTTACATTACTACCAACATTCGTTCGTTTAATCTTTCGTCTCATTTCTCATTGTTTCTTTTTTTATTTCAATTTTTTCAGCAATTATAGTACCAGACAACTAATAACAAATATTATCATACAGATACCGAGGGGATAAATGTGTCACCGCAGTTTAACAGTTGAAGTAATATGAAAAGAGGATTTGTTTACAACGAAATTTTAGAGGATCATACTCATTTTTTTTTATTTAATAAATTTACGTACTTTTTTTTGAAAGTTCAAGAATGTATCTGTGACGAATTGTAATAACCAGGTAAGAGTAAAAGATACATTGATACTTAACTGGTTATTACAATTTATCACAGATCTTTTGTTTTATGATGATTTTTTGTATTGTATTGTTTATATCGATTTATTTTATTTTATAAAAACAATTGTATGATTCTCTGACCTCGAAACGTTTTCGTCAACGAACCAGCATTTTATATCAGCTGAACAAACCAATTCTTGAAAGTTAATTAATATACCATATGGGTCTGACAGTCTCAGAATATCTTAGTCTTATAAAAATTTAGATATAACGTGAATAAACATTAAATATTGGATTTGAAAGTAGAATACAATTATTATCGAGGTTATTAATAAAAAATTAAAATCGATTAACTTTTTCCATTAAAAATCATCTATGATAATATGAAAAAAAAATTGAAAAACATTTTTATCAGTACGTTTGGCAAAAATTTTGCCTATGTAAAGTGATTCCGGATAAAATTAACTTAGACAAAATAATTTGTAGATTGAATGTCAAATGGATAAAGTGTCGCGTGGAAATAAATAACAAAATATTTATAAAGTGAATCTATCATCAAAACACGATAGTTTGTGGAAAAAAAGTAAAACAAATTTTGCGACGATTCTCAAATTAAGTTTTTGTAATCGAAGTACAAATTATTTTTCTGTTTATATATTAGATTAGATTGCAACTGAAAAAATATTAATTAACAATTTGAATTGTAAATTTCATTGATAATTTTAGATCATTCGTGAACATTCCTATTACAAAAGAACACAATTTTATCCCCTCTGTAGTTTTCTAGTCTTCACTTATTTGTTTCATTACAAAACACAATGAACTGATAACTGAAACGTTATTTCTTATAATATTTGTTGTGTGTAATTTTCTTTTTCTTTTCATCATGTTTTCATAAACACCAGTACTAATTGTTTTCATCATCTTTCTTTGATAATTGTCCTTTTTCTCCACAATTTTATCTTTATCTTTTATCTGTTTTCATGGTAAATTTATTTAAACAATGATGCAAAAAAATAATAAAATTGATAAAAAGTAACAGTTAATAATGAAAATTGAACTGATCCACAGGTTCTGTTAGCTATGAACGCTAACGTGGAAGATCGGGGGATAAAGGGTGACTGCACCCCTTTGATGGAGGCGGCAAGTGCAGGTCATGTAGACATTGTGAGCCTTCTGATAGCACACGGAGCGGATGTGAATGCCCAATCGACATCGGGCAACACGCCGTTGATGTATGGCTGCGCCGGCGGTCACGAGGAGGTCGTGAGGGTACTGCTGGAGGCAGGCGCCAACGTCGAAGACCATAATGAGAACGGTCATACTCCGCTCATGGAGGCGGCCAGCGCGGGCCACGTGCCGGTCGCAAAGATCCTACTCGAGCATGGCGCGGGCATAAATACTCACTCCAATGAATTCAAGGAGTCCGCGCTCACGCTCGCTTGTTATAAGGGCCACTTGGATATGGTTAGATTTTTGCTAGATGCTGGCGCGGACCAGGTAAATTCAACTTTCCCCCTCCTCATCTGAAAAACAATAGTCAAGTCCAAAATCAAATGAAATTCAAATCTGTTTGATTTTAAATGTTTTCTTTGTTTCCTTCAAATTTTGTTTTCATTTTTAGGAGCATAAAACAGACGAGATGCACACAGCTCTGATGGAAGCATCGATGGACGGGCATGTGGAGGTTGCGCGCTTATTGCTAGATTCCGGGGCTCAAGTTAACATGCCAACAGACAGTTTTGAGTCACCGTTGACATTGGCTGCCTGTGGGGGTCACGTGGATCTAGCAATGCTTTTGATCGAGCGCGGTGCTAACATCGAGGAAGTCAACGACGAAGGTTATACACCTTTGATGGAAGCCGCACGCGAGGGCCATGAAGAAATGGTTGCTCTTCTCCTTAGTCAGGGTCAGTACCGCAGTACCTTTTTTTATCTTTTTTTTTTTCTTTGTCAGACGTTTGTCTTATCAGTTGGTTTTTATGTTTTGTTTACTTTCTTTTTTTGTTGGCTTCTTGTTTTCTTTCAGATTGTTAATCAACTTGTGATTTTGTTTTCAGGGGCTAATATAAATGCTCAAACAGAAGAGACCCAGGAAACGGCATTGACCCTTGCTTGTTGCGGCGGATTCATGGAGGTCGCGGATTTTCTAATCAAAGCAGGCGCGGACATCGAGCTTGGAGCGTCTACGCCCCTTATGGAGGCGGCGCAGGAGGGACACCTGGATCTTGTACGATATCTGCTTGATGCCAGCGCGGATGTTCATGCTCAAACGCAAACCGGCGACACGGCCCTGACCTATGCCTGTGAAAATGGACATACGGACGTTGCCGAGTTGCTCTTGCAATATGGCGCTGACCTTGTACGTAACCGGATTAACATTTTAATTTTAAAACGTTTGTTCATACTTTCATTTAACGTTGTCGTTTAATTCATCGTTGTTTAATGATTGCAGGAGCACGAATCTGAAGGAGGTAGGACGCCTCTGATGAAAGCCTGTCGAGCTGGTCACCTGTGCACTGTGCAATTTCTTATATCTAAACGAGCGGATGTCAATAGACAAACCACCAATAACGACCATACTCCATTGTCGTTAGCCTGTGCTGGAGGTCACCTCCCTGTTGTGGAACTCCTCCTGACGCAGTCTGCCGATCCATTCCATAAACTGAAGGTCCATATTTCAGATAAAAACAAGATGTGTATGAAAATATAAACTTGAAATTTTCAACTCTAACTTGTCCTTGTCAATTTGTTAACAGGATAATTCAACAATGCTAATTGAAGCAGCAAAGGGCGGGCACACGAACGTGGTGCAGCTGTTGCTGGACTACCCTCATAGTATAATAATGACACAAACGCCTCATACTGCCGGACCAACGCCAGCTCCGATGATTTTGCCGCAGCAGCAGCACGTGCCTCAACAGTTGCAGCAGCAGAGTCAGCAGACCCAGTTGCAGAGCTCGTCGACCCCGTTGCAGCAGCAACAGCAGCAGCAACAACAGCAGCAGCAGAAGCAGCAGCCCACGGCGGAGCAGATGCAGCAGGCGCAGAATGTCCAGCCGAAGCACAACACGCAGAAATCGTTGCTGAGAAAGAATCGTTCGATGAGCATGATGCCTGACACAAGTCTCACTTCGGCCGAGGCGCAGCAAGTTCGCACCCAGCCCGCAGGAGAGGCCGCTGCCGCCGTCGCTGCTAGCGTAAAGGACGACACCAACGTCCTTGACAAAGGAAGCGGCGGTTTCGCCGCGCTATCCGAACCCAATATCAGTCTGAGTCCAGCGGCCACCAGCACCGCTGTCGTTAGCACTGCCGCTAGTGTCGTCACCACCATGTCCGAATGTCGTAAGAATGCACGACAAGAGCAGATCCTTCATAAGCAACAGATCCTCGAAGAGCTACAGGTAATGGAAGATTGTTGATATACATTGAGCTGTTTCAGTTGATTGAGAGATTGTTAAAATTTTATTAATCAGTCTAATGCATTTTGGCAGAGGGTGGAGAGGGAGTTGCAGAACAAGGGCGCCGGTGCACACTTGTTCCTCGGCCCTGGTGCTACTATCGAGGAGATAAGTCTCTCACAGTTCCAACAGGAGACCGCGGATTCAGAAACTACTCTACTGCCAAACGTGCTCAATTTACCAACTCAGACATCAACATCCGCACATGGTATCATTTTTATTCAAATAATTTTCATCGTCCATTGGTTTAGATCTTGAAAATAACCACTTGGATCAAGATCGACTTTCGAAACTTAAATTTAAGTGTCAATTTTACATTTAATTATTCATTTAATTATTTAACAAATTGAATTTGTACATCACAGCAGGTATGGTATGCGGCAACGCATTACCCGAGTCCTTGTTCACCCATCAGACCCCTAGTCAGGCGATGTCGTATTACAAAGGATTTTGCATGGGCGTCAATCTTATCGAGCGTAACGAGAAACTCAAGCAACAACAGCAGCAGCAACAACAACAGCAACGCCTGCTGGAGGACAGTCTGCAGGAGTCACAGCACCAGCTGACGAGCGCTGTTTCGGCGTCGTTGCCCCTGATCCCGAGCGTGTCGATTGCTAACAGCTTCGGTTCCACGCCAGCCGATTACATAGCCGCGGCGCTCAATAGCCACGCGTCGAACCAAAACATCGGCGCTCCCGCGAGCACGGCGGTCGCGGCCACCATCGCCACGCCGACAAGCGTCGGTGTCACCGTAGCCACGCTCGCGAGCAGCACCACGTCGTCGCAGACCATCACCACCAGCAGCGACGTCAGCCAGAACACCGCCATTAGTGACCGAGCCAAACTGAAACCGGTGCACAAAAAAGAAAGTAAGCAGTTTTGTTAAAACAAAATTAATTTAATCTATTTTAGTTTCGATTAGTTTAATTTGCAAAACTAATTTTTGTTCAATTTTTTTCTCGATGTAGAACAACAAAAGAAATTCTTGGAGAAGAACCGACCGAACTGTGACTTGCAACAGATCCACCATTTCAGTCAGAAACTGCAGCTTGAACTAGAACTAGACCAGGTATTTTATCAAATTTGTAAATTGTTAAGTGTTGTCAAATTGTAAATAGAAGGGGGAAAGATGGAAATGAAATTGATTGAGTGAAGACGTAGGCTATGAGAAGTTTAAATTTTAAAGAGTAAAAAATAAGAGGGTACGTATTACGTGAGAAAATTGTACGTACAGGTACAGCAACAGCTGCAGCAACAACAGCAACAGCAGCAACAACAATATCAACTTCAGCAACAACAGCAGAGTGGAATTGCGGGTGGCAGTGGAGGCGGCATTCTGATACCAAATCAGCTGATGGCGCACCTCCACCCCACTCACAGTCACTATCTCCATGGACAGGTACAACTCAATCAATTTGCATCTCAGTGTTAATCAACTATTCATTTTATTTATTTGTTGATCAATTAATTTTCTTTTTTTTTCGTTTTATCTGTTTTATTACCTGCTGTAAATGCTTTTGGTTTTTAATCTATTAACTTTTAAAGAAAACCAGAGTTCAATTTTACTGATCAGAAAAACGAAGAATGAAAGAAAAACAAAAAAAAATATAATAAAATAGAGACAGAAAAGGAATAAATTAACGTTGCCTGCAAGATTTTGACCCTGTACCTTTATCCAAGAGTTGCCTGTTTGCTTGCTTTGTTGATATTTAGAGTTGCTGCTTGTGTTTCTAAATGATGACAATTTTTTGTATAGAGCAAAGGGGAATTCATTTTTGGAGTAATGTGGGTGATAATTTTTAAACGTTTAGATACAGCAAGCTCAACAGACGCAGAACCTTTTGGACCCGATGGATCCAGAATTGGCGCGACTACATCGTGACGGAGCTTGTCCCTTTTTTGCCGCGGCACAAAAGGCGAAACACCTCGGCTCGGATGAGCGGATGCTTAAGCTCGAGGACGGCACGCAAATCCCCATCGATGAGGCTGTTGACATCTTTCGGTCCATCAATTTTGACGATATTCCCACTGGTAAAATGAAAATTCACAAAAATAAAAACTTTGTAAAAATAGTGCAATTTTGCAAACAAAAATCTTTTTTGTAAATCTCAAATTTTGTCAGATTACTTTAATGGTTGACTTTTTTTTCAAGCATCAGAAGACGCAGAGAAGTTAGACCTAAAAAAATTAGAGATATGTGAGAGTGTGGAGCAGGACACTCAGCAGGAGCAACAGCTCGACGAGAGCCAACAGCAGCAACAACAGGCCCAGCAGGTGGTACCGGTGGACACAGGTCCACACGGCACGTCGCAAGAGTACTACGCTATTCCTGTATCATCTATGTCTTCCGTGTCGAACATGCCGGCTCTCTCACCACTGCAGGTTACAAACACCGTGATGCAACTGCACGCTGACATCTCCGCTGCGTTGCAACTTACACCTGCCCAAACTAGACAGAGACAAATGCTGAACAGCTATGGTGAAGGACTCAGAGATGGTCTATTAGCTTATTGCAGTTAGTATTTTTTTTTTAAATTAAAATAACTTGTCTATCATTGAATCTAAATTTCATAGTAGTATCAAGTTGTACAATTGAGAGTGAAACTGAAATTAAAAAGTTAATTGAAGAAATTCGTCTTGCAGAACTTCCGATACAAAATTTGCCGCCGGTCTTGGACGCGACAGGGATAAGCGAGAATCTAGCCCAACCAACGCCCGAGTATGTGCCCTCGACAACGGTCTGCAACGGCACGACACAAGTGCAGGTCGCAACTCAAACGCAAGCGCCAACCACCACAGCTTCGGCCTCGGTAGCGGCTGCGTTCGCCGCGGGCATCGCCGCGAGTGTTGCCATCAACGAGAAGAAACAAGTTTACACCACGCCAGTGGTCAAGGCCAAGAAAACTCGTTACCCCCTGCTGCAGCAGCAACAACAACAGCAGCAACAGCAACAACCACCGCAGACCCAGCCGCAACAGCAACAACCCTCTCAACCAACTCAGCCGCAACCGCAGCAGACACAAACTTGCCAACAACCCACGATGGCCAACATCCAGCAGCAGACGGGCAATTTTCCACCGCAGAGTTATCAGCTTGATCCTGCTGTTGTTGTCGGTTAGTCTCAGATGAAAATTGTACCTGACTTTCGTTTTGCAAAATTTGATTTGCAGACCGTGTATTTGTTTAGTAATTAATTATGATGTTGAATAATTTTGATTTTTAATTTTCAGTGAACGGTCAGTATACAAACAACGTTGCACCTGGAACTAACGGCCAGCAGCCTGCAGCAACGAACCCAAAAATTCCACCCACTTGCATGGACGTCGATTCAGAAACGGATAGTAACCATGATACTGCTTTGACCCTGGCTTGTGCCGGTGGACACGAGGAATTGGTGGAACTGCTTTTGAGTCGAGGCGCCGATATAGGTAGACTAATTGAAAAATCAATAATTTTCAGACTTATGAAAGACCTATTAAATCATGATTTTAGTTTCTTAAATAAAAATATTTTTGACTTAATTTTTGTAGAACATCGGGACAAAAAGGGTTTCACGCCACTGATTCTGGCCGCGACGGCGGGACACCAAAAGGTGGTGGAAATCCTGCTGAATCACGGTGCAGACATCGAAGCACAATCGGAACGAACCAAGGACACCCCGTTGTCGCTTGCGTGCAGCGGCGGCCGGTACGAGGTTGTTGAGCTGCTTCTCAACCGCGGTGCAAATAAAGAACACCGCAACGTCTCGGACTACACGCCGCTGAGTCTTGCCGCATCGGGTGGCTATGTCAACATCATAAAATTGCTGCTCAGCCATGGCGCGGAAATTAATTCTCGTACAGGCTCCAAGCTCGGTATTTCGCCCCTCATGTTGGCGGCCATGAACGGACACACAGGTGGGTCATTCAAAATGCTTTTGCAAAACTTATTTAGCTTCTTTTTCGTTTAACTAAACATGTACGATAAAGAAAATGTTTAATTTTCAAATGTAACTTGTTTGCAGCTGCTGTCAAATTGCTCTTGGATATGGGAAGTGATATTAATGCTCAGATTGAGACCAATAGGAATACAGCACTTACCCTAGCATGTTTCCAAGGACGACATGAAGTTGTGAGTCTTCTATTGGATAGGAAAGCCAACGTGGAGCACCGAGCTAAGGTGAAACAAAACATTTCATGCGGTATCAATTGAACAAATTTTTTAAATCTGTAACAAATGATTAATATTGGTTTTTGTTTAATTTTATTCCAGACGGGCTTAACCCCCTTGATGGAAGCTGCAAGTGGCGGCTACGTCGAAGTTGGAAGAGTTCTGCTCGCCAAGGGAGCCGATGTGAATGCAACCCCCGTGCCGTCATCACGCGACACCGCGTTGACCATTGCAGCAGACAAAGGCCATGGTCGTTTCGTCGAGTTACTTTTAAATAAGTGAGTTTGAATTTCGAAACCAACACATCGTTAAAATTTTGCAATACGAAAAAGAATCAAACAAACTTAGCAATGTACCTTTGGAATTGCGATAATTATGAATGTATAAATTATTGTTTCAGAGGAGCGCAGGTTGAGGTGAAAAACAAAAAAGGCAATAGTCCCTTATGGTTGGCCGCGAACGGAGGCCACCTTAATGTGGTGGACGTACTGTATCAGTCCGGTGCAGACATCGACTCGCAAGACAATCGTAAGGTATCTTGTCTGATGGCGGCTTTCCGAAAGGGTCACATTAAGGCGGTAAAGTGGATGGTCAATCATGTAACGCAGTTCCCAAGCGATCAGGAGATGACCAGATACGTGACGACCATCAGCGACAAAGAACTCATGGACAAGTGTCAGGAGTGCGTAAAGATAATTCGCGCTGCAAAGGAGACGCAGGCCGCTAAAGCGAATCAGAATGCTACGATCCTTCTTGAGGAGCTTGACATGGAGAAAGAGCGTGAGGAGTCGAAGAAGGCCGCGGCCGCCCGCAGACGCGAGCGCAAGAAAAAGAAGAAGCTCGAGAAGAAAGAGGAGAAGCGCAAGCTTCACGAGGAGAACAAGAAAAACGAGAGTGCTTGCGAGGCCGCGGAGGAGGAGAAGAAGATGGACGACGCGGAGGACCGAGTCGATCGGGACGACAGCGACCGCGAAGCCACCGACAACGTAGAGCGCGCGGACAGCGCGTCCTCGTCAGTGAACCGCGGCCCAGGTGACGATCCCGACAAGGAGGAGGGTGACAGTGGCATCGATGCCAACAGCCAGGGAAGTTGCAGCAGTAACGACGTTAAGGCGAGGGAACGGAAGAAAGACAAGAAAAAGAAGAAACAGACCATCGTTGAAAAAGACGTGTCGCCACACCGGTCGCCGAAAAACCTTAACACCCATCCCATCGTTGAACGCACCCCCATCAAATCACAGTCTTCGACTTCGGCATCATCTTCTACAACAGAAAAGTACGACTCATCGAAATTTGAACCAGAATTTTTTTAATTTTATTTTTGAGATATAGTTGCAATTTTTGTACTTGTGATTTTGGTTAACGTTTTTTATTTCTATTGCAGACGATCAGCTAAAGATACGGAGAGCAAATCATCTAACAACCGATCATCGAATGCAAACGCGAATACGAACGAGCGCAAAATAAAGGGCCAATTGGTCTTCGAGTCGACACGACATCCTGCGGAAAGGGAGGATTTCGAGGCAACCGGAAATGAGAGTTACACTCCCGGCAAGGGCAAGAAGTCTGCTTATAATCAATATGACGATTCCGTTAGCGGCTCGGTTAAAATGTCCACCTCCACGAGCCCTAAGCAGGGTGGAAAACGCGAGGAAGGATGGAAAGAAGTTGTTCGAAAGTACGTGTAAATAGTACAAGTTGGATATTTTGCAGCTTGAAATCGCAAGTTGTAATGAAGATTGATTGATTGTTATTTTTTCGTTTTCATCAGGGGACAGTCCGACGATTCTAACCGGTTCATGAATTCGCCTTTCCGGTCGAAAAAAGTTTCAGTACCACCAAACGCCATCAGCCGAGTCATAGGGAGAGGTGGCAGCAATATCAATGCCATTCGGCAGCACACGGGCGCGCACATCGAAGTGGAAAAACAGAGCAAGAGCCAAGGAGAACGAATTATTACTATCAAGTAATTGAAAACTTAAACTGAAGCTTTATAAATTTTGCTAAAAACAATTTTTAATTCCTCCCTTTGATCTAGAAGGACTATTTTATTTTTGAGGTCGGATTAAAAATTTGCAAAGAATCTAAAGCACCTTTTAATTGACACACTTTTTTTATAACAGGGGATCGTCCGACGCGACAAAACAAGCTCACAATTTAATTGCTGCTTTGATCAAAGATCCAGATGTCGACATATTGCAAATGTTGCCAAAATCTTCAAAGCAAAATGTCACTGCATCTTCGTGGGATAAAACTGCATCTACTGCTTCTGTATGTCACTTAATTCAACAAAATGATATTTTTTGTTTCATCTTTCTGTTGTTAAAATTTGATCTTAATTAATTCATTCATTAAAATGAAACACATTAATTTGCAGACTGCCAAGTCAAAAGCTGGATCAGGCAACAAGTCATCAAATTTGGTGTCGAGTGCCTCGAATACACAGTCCAAGTCCGGCTATGCTGCCGGTACAGTTTCGTCCACGAGCCAATCTGTCCCGGTCCGATCTTCTTCTGCAGTCAAAGTGACCGGTAGTTTCTCTGCTTCTGCACCGCGAGCATCTGCTCCACCTAGACTCGTTGCATCTTCTGCTGGTAAAATTATAATCCTGTTTCTTAGTCTTCAAGAACTTGCGTCTCCAATTTTTTTACTGACTGATGTTTTATGAAAAAAAATGATGTTCTAAAACTGAATCTTGCATTGCAGAAAAACGAGCACAACTATCGTCAGCGCAGTCATCGTCTAGCACGAAGACAACGATGTCGTACACGAGCGCGATAATGACAGCGGGTCGCGCAACCAAGGTCGTTACAACAAACGCAACCCAAACGTTCGCCGCGAAGCTCTCAGAGATCGCCGCCTCGTCTTCAGGCTCCACGCACAAGCTAAAAAGCCAGTCGTTGAGCGGGACGAGCGTGACGATTTCAACGGCCTCGCCGGCGTCTACGTCGGTTTCATCCTCGGCCCCGAGCACCCCGCAGGCTTCGCCCCAACAGGCGCAGCAGATCGCGAGCGCTATCTCGCCCAAACACTGCCGAACACTGCCCCAGATGTCAGCGCCGCCTAGCCACATGAAAAGCAACTACGCGTCGAGCACCAGCAGCTCCGTTGCGCCCTCGGAGACGATCGCCCTCGCGAGCTCGGTCGCGTCGATGCGAATCAATTCCTTGGCCTCGGTGCAATCCGCCAGCTCGATGCAGCATGCGCAGATCCAACAACAGCAACACCACCAGCATCACTCGCAGCAGCTGCCGATGCAACAGCAACAGCATCATCATCATCATCACCATCACTTCCAACAGCAGCACCACCATTTTGCCCAACAGCAGCAACAGCAACAGATCCGAAGCACAACGCCCGTCTCGGTTCAGGAAACTCAGCAGGTTACTAATTCGACCCCGCTCGAGTACTCGCTTTTTAATGACACGTTCTCCAAGGTCACGCAGCAGTCCATGTGGGGTAGAGACGATTCGCAGAAGGGCATGAACTTTGCCAGCGTCGCTGGCGGCGGCGTCTCCATCAGCTCTGCCAGTTCCAGTCAAAAGTTCATCGATAGTGTCCCGCCGCAGGTATTATGTTTTAACTTTTTCAAAAATATTTAATGTTTTAGTTTGATAATTGAAATTTTATTTATATCAAATTCATTTATTAATCAATTTCAAAAATGACTTTTGAATTCAGTTTAGCTTGGGAAAAATGAATAACAAAATTTCTTTATTTAGTTATTGTTTAAACCAGAAATTTAGGAGAAAAAGGGTCTGGGAAGAGTGCATTGGTTTATCAGTTATGGAAACTCGTTGAGTCCAGTAATTAGTACGATTCATAGAATTTGAAAATAACAATAGAAAAGAATTCCTTTCATTTTCCATCCTTCTTTTTTTGATTGTATGGTGATAATATGGAGTGACCATAATCTGATCGATTTTATTTTGATTCTAATTGCATCAAGTATGACACTCGTCCGTTTTTTCTAATCAAAGAATTTTTTTTTTTTTTATAATTCAATCACAAATAACTAACTAATTTTGGGGTTGTAAATTGATAAGACCAAAAGAGATTGATTTGAAAAGCCAGGTTATTATTTTCAAAATCAGTATAAATTTTTGTATAAATATTCTGTTTTTGTACGAACAGTATATTTTTCTAAAACAGTTTATATAAACAGTATATAAACAGTTTTATATTAATAGTCTTTATAAACAGTATAAACATTCTCTGAAACAATATCAAGTTCACAGGCGACATTTACAAATTACAACTTCAGAACTTATGTATACTCTTTAATATACATAAGTTCACAGACGACGGGTATATACATTATTTACAAATTACAAATTGAGATCAAATTAAGGTCCAGATTTTAATTATGATCAAAAAGCACTTAGCAAACAATCGACATCTAATTCTTTGCCAAGATCAGGAAGATCGGTATAAAAATCATAATTCTGCACGAATGCGTCATCAACTGAGCTCGTATCTGCGTCGGAAGCCGGCATTAGCGCATTGGATTGCGATTCTGAATTAGGATTTTCAAAATCGGCGACCATGAAGTCCGGAGCCAGCTGTGGCGCACTGATTAGTGAATCTGAATCGGGAGTCTCAGAATTGGTGATCATAAAGTCCGGAGCCGGTTGTGGCGCACTGGATTGCAATTCTAAATCGGGAGTCTCAAAATCGGTGACCATGAAGTCCAGAGCCGGTTGTGGCGCACTGAATAGCGATTCTGAATCGGGAGTCTCAAAATCGGCGATCATGAAGTCCGGAGCCGGTTGTGGCGCACTGAATAGTGATTCTGATTCGGGAGTCTCAAAATCGGGGACCATGAAGTCCGGAGCCGGTTGTGGCGAACTGAGTAGCGATTCTAGATCGGGAGTCTCTAAATCGGCGACCATGAAATCCGGAGCCGGTTGTGGCGCACTGAATTGCGATTCTGAATTGGGATTATCGAATCCAGTGACCACGTAGACTGGTGAACACGGCTCACGTTTTGGTACCGGCGTTTCGTCCTCGTCGTTGTCATCACGTTTCCTTTTCACTTCCCGTCGACGCTGAACGCTGATACACTCGCACTTGACGTCCCTCGCGAGGGTGCTCGCTCTGTAGATAAACGGCCTGGGTCGACGTGGTTTCTGCTTGTCTTCCCCTGGCCTTCTTGCTCGAAGATAATTCTTCTTCTCCAAGATGCTCCACGCGATTAAGTATCGCATGTGCTGTGCGTTTGGTGGATTGTTTCGCCAACACTCTGGCACCTGCAACACAGAAAAAAATGCAACATTAGAAAAATGTAACAAATCAGAAAGAAATACACTGGAAAATAATGTACAGAAAAGACAAATTTTTCACGACAATTTAACTTGAAAATTTTATTTCATTTAACTCTGAAAATGTTTGTAAATTTTCTACAAAAGTTGTCAAGTTTTCTGAAAACGTTTTCAAATAGTTTTGTTTTTTTTATTATTTCGTTTATTTATTCGTACACTTGCAAAGAATGTTATTTATCTAGCTTTGTTTAAGACTTTTTTCTATTCTTTTTTTTCGTTCTTCTTAGTTTGAAAAAAAAAGTTGAAAATGTGGAAACAAAACTCACCTCTGGTTCAGTGGTCAGTTGATCGCTGTACATTTCCGCGAGAAAGTTTTCAAATAACACCATATCATCCGCGGATATAAAAAAATCGTCTCTAAAATCAAAGTCCATCTCTTGGAGCAAGTGACACTTTTGACCAAAAGATTTGACACTGATGATTGTCAACTACGAACTGCCCCATCGGCCCCAATTCAGGGCCTCTTTTAACCTGAGCAACGCTGCCTGGTGGGCGTTGCCGAAGTCACGCCGGACCTGGGCAGCGCCTATTTTCTTCAATATTTCACAAATGTTAACATTTTTTCACCAACTTTTTCCATCAACTGTATCAAACGAGATGCCAATCTCAACTAAAATAAATTGTAATGAGAGAAAATGAAAAACATTGTGACTTTTATGTCAAATATTAGGTGGTAGGAAAAAAGTGGGAGGCGAAAAAGGGGGCGTGGTGGGGATCCGCTTCTTCCAACATGAACACTTGTTGCAATTCGAGTAACATTGGATCTAATTTGAATCCTTACTTAATATATCAAAATAAAATTATGTTTGTTTGTTGGTTTTTTGTTTATTTAAAAATGAATATACTTTTATTTTTAATAAATAGTAATGTGAAAAACAGAACACAAGAAAGTACACGTGCAAAGCACAGGATATCAGTTGTTAGTTGAGTTGATTTTGTATCGATTTTTACTGATTTACTGATTAATTAATATTTTAATTTATTTGATGGTTTTTTAGGTGGACGCGTCGAAAGCACCTGGTTATAGAGGAACGACAATGTGTTCTCCCGTCTCTGGAAAAACTTGCAACACGAACAGCATTGCTAGCAGCGGAATATCACCATCCGCGATACCCAGCCCGATTCAACCACCTCATCACCAATCTTCCATAAATTATAGCGATCATGCAATTTCCAAACCACCATGCTCCTTAGCGATCACACGACCAATCATGTCACAACAACAGCAACAGCAGCAAAACGTTGATCTTGGTACGAATTCAAATCATCTTTTTTAATTCAGATGGCTCCGGCTGATCAATCAAAATAGCACTTTTCCAATAAATATTGACAAAGTGTCTAATTTTGATATAATTTAAGTGGCAAAATTGTTTCTTAGGATCTGAAGAACAATTTTGCCACTTGGAATATATATTGAAATTGAGAATATTCTCGATACATTTTCGTTTTGAAGAATGGCCTTTCCTTCAATTTTTGTTTGGCTTCTTATAATTTATTGCTAAAACTACCTTAAACTTTCTATAATTATTCAAAGAAGAGATAAGAAAAATCTGTGTGCAACTATTTCTAGAACGTTTAATCAAATTTTGACATTAAAATTATTTGGTACTTATCAAAGTTTGATAAATACTAATAATGGTCGTCAACTAAATTGTGAATCCAACAAATTGATTCTTAGAAATAGTTATTTTGAAAATCTTATTCATTTGAGAAAAAAATTTTTTTTTGGGAATTTACCGTTCGCATAGTCGGTTATTGTGAAAAACAATTTTAATTTAGGACCGATGTCTTAAGTCGATTAGTATTTTTGGTTTGAGGTAGAGGCGTGAGTTTACTGCTACTGTAATTACCTAATCCGATAGCACACTTGTACTTTTATTGTTCTTCGGGCATTTTTCTATCAAAATATTTTATCTATGAAAACCATTTTGTGTGACTATATAAAGTCAAGTGGAATTCATTTTGGTTTTCCCTTATAATAAAATTCAAGTTCCTATCCGCTTTTATCTGCTTAATACCATTGTCTAAATTAGATTTTCAAAGAACAATAAAAATTTTTCAGGTAGTTAAATCGTAAAAATTTTTAGTAACAAATTTGACATCTCAACCGACGATTTATTTTTTCCCCTTACTTTTTTACTAAAAGTGAGGGAGAAATTCTAAGTTGGTTCCAGCAATGATTGAAAAATGTCTCAATTAAATGAAACCTTAAAAAACGTCTTTCACTTTTGTTTTTTGTTAAATTCAAAAAATTCCAATCAAATTAATAATAATTAATTACTGAGAAATCAAAATAATTTATCTCAATGGAATAAAAATTTGATTTTTGAAAAACAAAATGTTTATCTATTTTTAAATTTGGTTTTTCATTTGTCGTAATTGATTTATAATCGATTTACAAATTATCACAATTTGTCGCAGGAATGGCTTCTCAGTTCAGCCGAACAGTTTATCAAGCGGAGTTGAATTCTCGCGCAGGTCACCAACAGTTGAGTTCAAGTTCGGCGTCGAGCCTGGACGCGGTGGGCCTGTTCAAAAGCAGCCAAGGTATGAGCAATTGCGTGATGATGACGAGTCGCAGTGGGATAACGACCGTAGCGGTGAACAACGCCGGTGTCAATAGCAGTTCGAGCAGCAGCAGCAACGGTGTGGTGAGCGTTAGTGTGAGCAGCAGTAGCGCCAGCAGCGTGAGCAGCAGCGCGCCCTCGGTTCAGCAGTCGCAACCGGCGAATTATGACCAGGTGATGAACTCGAGCCTGCTCAAGGTTGTGCCTAACGACGTGCAATCAGCGCAGCAACAGGCAACCCTGCTGGCTCCTTTCCATCCGCACCAGCAGCAGGCTGGCTCGGTCTCGGTTAACACCACGGTGAGCATGTCGCGACTCAACCCTCGTGCCCCGGACTTTTCGAGCTCGCTGCACATGAACAGCAAACCCCAGGTGACCGTGTTCAACGCGGCTAACAGCCCGATCCATCCGAGCATGTTTGCCACGCCGCCTTCCAACAACCAGATCATGCAGCTCGGCAACTACCAGCTCAAGCAGTACCAACAGGCGGCGAACGCTGCAGCCGCGATCGCTGCGGCCGCGGCCGTCAACTCGCCACCACCGCAGTCTCGCGTTGCCCCGCAATCGAGCGCCATGTCCTCCAACGGACAGCAGAACAGGTGAATTATTGTTTCGGCCGTTGTTTACAAGGCCCCTCGAGCTTTTTGGCTCGTCAGATTCCTCTTTCAAACTTAAGATTAAAACAAATAGAACAAAAGAAAAAAACCATTTATTGTCTTTTGATTATTACTTTTGACATTGTTACTTCTGAATGCGTTTTTTATTTTCACTGTTTCTTTATTTTCATTCTTTTGTTTTTTTAGAAACACCTCTTTCCGACGAGACATTTTAAGTAAATTTGGTCAGGCTTTCACGGATAGAAGAGCCTTGTCAGGGTAAATAGAGGAATTTTCAGTGTTGATTTTTGTGTCGAGTCGTAATCGTTTTATTATCAATCGAGACGGCAGAACGAGGGTTGGATTTATTGTTTGATCGTTTGACATTGTTCTTTCACGCAGATGGGCATTTGCAAGCGGACCACCGCCCCACCATAACAACTTCGGCCCGAGCACGGGCCCGACGGACCCGCTTCTCAACCAGATCGGCTACAACCACAATCATCTCGCGAATCACCTGGCCGTGCAGGCCTCGGGCAACATCGACCTCATGGCGAGCCTCGAGAACGGTGGTTCGCCGTCGCTCTCCTCGTCGCCGTCTTCGGCCGCCCAGATGACGCAGCAGGAAATGATGAACGCCATGAAGATGGACGATCATCGGAAGATACCGCCGCGGCCAATAGGAACCGAGCGTGCCTGGAAAAATTATGGGGGCGCGGGCTCGAGCGGTACTGCTGGTGGAGCCGGCGGCGGTGCGGTCTCGAACGCGAGCGCAATTTGTCAGCAGAGCACGCCGACGGTCGTGCCGGCGCCCGGGGTGGCCGCTGACGCCGCCGATTCCTCGTCCATCAACTGGATCATCGGCAACGATAAGCTCGTAGGATCCTGGGGCGGATACGCGCCCGCCGCTGTTGATCGACATCCCATACCACCCATGCCACGATCCAACCCTTCAACTTCTTATCGTCGCATTCCCAACGTTGATACTGATTTACACCAGATGATTGATACCACTTTTCAGGTATGCCGTTTTGTTCAACAAGTTGACAACGTGTAATTGTAACAGGCTAATAAAAGAATTATTAATTATTATTAACAAAATACAATAAATATCTAATAAAAAGAGAGGATGTTGTTCAATAGGATCTTAATCTTTAACATGCTGACTGTTTTTGGGGTTTACAGAGCCACCTTGACAATCAGCAAGCGTTCGCTAACGGAAATGCCCCAGCAGGTCTATCTATGATGCCAGGACTCGCGTTGATGCCAGGACAATTCAGTGCCCCGACCTTACCTGAAATCCCTCAAAATGAGCCTAGCAAACTCGAAGCTCCTGCTTGGGCGATTCCTGATTCAGTACAAGACAAACAACATCCGGTCAGTTTTATAAAACTCAACAATAAAACGGAATTTAAAAACTTGATAAATCGATGCATGTAATAAATAGTAGAAATAAATTTTCATCTGAGCCAAAATTGTGTAATAACATGGTTCTTCTTTTTTGTTCACAGGGATGGAATAAATGGACCCATTAGATTCATTAGATTGGAAGGACACTTATCTCGAAACTCTTAAAAATCTGGATAACATTAGGCAATTGTGGAATTCAATCTGTAGTCGTAGTTGAAAAGACAAACGAGACACACAAACCACACATTTGAGAATACGTTGTCGCTAGATAAAAGAAAACGATGATGAAAGAAATAATTAATTAATGATATATTAAAAAAAATGCCCGCACTCTTGTACACTTACAGAAAAAGAAAAGCATTATTACTTGTCATATTAGTTGATAAGATGGTAAACAAATTCTTATTGCAATCCATTGCTATAATCCTATTATTAAAATCCTATGATAAATATGGTTTGCATGTATAACCGAAAAAAATGCGAGCGACGGGGCGACCCGCTCATAAGACATGGAAAAAAGAAAACGAAAAAAAAAAGAACATATATAAGATGAAGAAGAAGTTTAAGAAAAACCATAGTTAAAGCATGCGTAATGGGAGATGGATTTGGGTGTAGTTACATTGTATAAATTTTGGAATTTTTCTTGGTACTCGATTATATATCTGTTATCACACACGAAGCGGCGGGGATCGATGTCTGGCCGAATACTTGCACTGACGTCCGTCGTACAGCCGAATGCAATCTTTTATTTCGCCGGGGTTGCAAGTATTTTGCCATTCGTCGGGCCGGCTAACTTTCTTTTCGATTTATTTATGCCGTGGACACATACGCAGTTGTTTATTACTACAATTTTAGTTTTAATTATAATGATTCCTATTATAATGTTGTACTATGATTCACACTATAAGAATAATATAACTACTGATTAGACACGAATATATCATTATTTACGTATTATATATCTCCAATTGATTTTCTTTTACTAGCAATCTCTATCGACATCTCGGTTTGTCGATTGTTGTCAACTTTCTCACGCCGTTCTCCCTGTCCTGGAAATTGTCAGGATACGAAAGAAAAAAATGAACAATCATGAGAATGAATTAACGTTGGTCCTTTTCTTTCTCTTCTGCTTTCTCTCAATCTCCTCAGTGCGTGAAATTGAAACGTGTAATACACCTGAAATCTGACTCTCGCAAGAAAGACGACTCAACCACGATTGAAAACGACGGAAGATAGTGAAATGAAATTTGGTGGGATGGGCGCGACACGCCGGTCGCCAACGATGTTCCTTGTATAACGAATTCATAAAAAAAAGAAAAGAAAAAAAAACAAATCACGGAAGCAACACAAGATAATGCGTTTACGCGACACACGACCAATTGTTTGATTTAAAATACTCCTCCGCTGACGAGTGCATTTAAATGATAACGATAATAATGATAATAATAGTGAAATCGTGTATTATCATAATCAACGTGCACTTTCGAGTTTAACGAATAAAAAAAAAAGAAAAGAGACACGAACTTTTTCCAATTTATGACAAAACCTGCGACAAGTTTTTTCAAATTGACAAGCTGTCAAGTTGAGACGATTTTTTATTTGATTGGTCGACCGATTGAGTTTCGCCTCAAGTGTAATGATAATAATAAATTATTTTCGTTAATTTATCATTATTACAATTATTATTACGATTATTATATTGCTATGGTGGTAATGACGATTTATTACAATTCGATAGCAATGACGACGGACAATGAAAATGAAAAGAACACTTGCGGTGATTTTATTGTCGTCGTCGTTCTTATCGGAAATTAACAAAAAATGAAAAAAAATCGAAAAAAAATTTAAAAAAATATATAAGTTTAGAAAAATTATATAAATATATAAATATATAAAAATATATATATAATTGGCGCAGGCGTGTGTGGGTGCACGCGCTGACGTGTGATCATGTACGCATGCGCACGCGCACCTCTATAGCAAGAAATGAAAGAAAAAAAAACTACAAACGAAGTTCGTTAGATACTGATTAAACATTAATTGAGACTATTGGCGAGAAGACGATGTTGATGCTTAGCGTAAAGCGTTGCTGTAACTGAAACGGTTCCCTTAAATAAAAAAATAATAAAAAACATAGCTTTTTAAAGCTCGTGGCGCGGCAACGATTATGATGGTAGTTGTAGTTACGAGCTTTTTCGTTACCCAATTCCAGGGAGCGCTTCAATTATTCTTGTTATAATTGGAAGCCTATTTTTAATTTTCATTTATAATAATTCATGCGACAATTAATATAAAACTATTATATTATATAATAATAAAGGAAATAAATTAACATTGTGGTCAAAATGTACTCTTCCAATCTCGATACATCGTCCATCCGTTATTATTTAACATTAAAAATGGTGATTTTTTTATCGATATTCAGGTAAGTACATATGAACAATCTAAAAACACAATTTTTTACAAAATCAATATTATTTATCTTGTTTTTTGTTTTTAATATTTTTTGTTTTTATTTATCAACTCGCTCATGCAATTGTGATCCATCGATGCAATTCAGCGACTGCAAATTTTGATAATCCGAAAATCCAATTTGAGTTTAAACTTGCATCAAAATTTCTGGACATAACCTAAAATAAAGCCTTGATCATTTTTATGGTACTTCAAATTCAATATTTTTCCTTTTTCATAATTCATTTCTATAAATTTAAGTAATAACCATATAAAAATTGTGCAAAAGTCGAAAAGAACGAACGCACGTATGTAAAAGAAGGAACGGTGGAACGTGAACGCAACGCCATCTTGTCCGTTCCGCTTTCGAACCGTCGACTCCACTGCGCATGCGTGGGCGTTAGTTACCAGTCAGTTTTCTGCACTTGGCGAAAAGTTTTACGTGTCGGGGTTTTCAAATCGTGAAAAGTTCATTTTTATCTCAACCCTTATCAAATTGGATTTATTAAAACGTTTGTCGGTAGGTGTTTGCGAATCAAAATCGTTGTGGATCATTCGACAAGATGGCGTCGATGGCGTCAGTTCTCGCTAGTCCGCAGACTCCGTGTCTTCGCGCGCGATTTTTCTTCGTCCTTCGGAGTGTCTCAGTGAGTGTTCTAAACTAGTGTTCAACTTGAAATTTAATAAATGTGATGTGTGAAATGTGGAAAAGTGAAAAAAGTGGTTGTTAAAATCGAGACGGGGCGTATTCAAGGTTATGTCCGGAAAAATCGGAGGGACCTGATCTAAAAAACAGAAAATCCATATCGGAGGGGATTTTTCGTCAAAGATGATGCATCGTCGGAGAAAAACCAAGTTAGTCAATCAATCAGTTATTCAAAAGAAATTTAAAAAATATTGAGGCTTCTTAATGAATTCCTTTAAATTTTGCAAATCGTTTTCTTTTAAGTTGAGTTTTTTTGCAACAATCAGAATGGATTCTGAAATTAATGCCAACAATGAGCACAGAGTATGAGAAATTCTTGGGGCATCAATTAGAACATTTTTTTAGTTAAAATATTTTATTATTCAGACATTTTTTTATTTTTTAAACATTTTTTGCGGTCGACAGGCGCCTGACTTATCGACTGTCGTTATTTAATTACTTCCGTTAGCGGGCGCTTTATGAATAAAGAACAATCCGCATCGACTCGGTTTTCAACATGCGACATTCGGGTGCATTCGGTCGGCGGTGCTCTCAGATCGAGGAGGGCATGCGAGTGAAGCGCACAAGCATATCGAAAGTTGTTTTGTACACATATCCGTGGCTAATAGTGTAACGCACACAAACATACGTGACTCTTGATTTCATGTGGTTCACCTCTCTTGTTTCATCGATAAAAACTACCTCGAAATGGCTTTGACATTTGAAAAAAATCATTTTTACGAAATTCTCAAAACACTGAGTGCAGGAGGTAAGTGCCAGTTGAATATTTTTTTTGTATTTTGTTAATATCATTTTTTTAACAGAGAATAATTAACATTTTTTTAGACTTTCTCTTTTTTCGTCCTCTCACATCTTTGATGTCTCTGAAATACTTTCACATACCACTTAGGATAATGAATGGATTCCTCCGGTGTTTAATACCATACATACCGTAAACACAGTCCTGCTTATTTAATTTTTTTTTCAAGTGAATAT
Organism: Trissolcus japonicus; assembly: GCA_030522925.1. Taxonomy (NCBI): domain Eukaryota; kingdom Metazoa; phylum Arthropoda; class Insecta; order Hymenoptera; family Scelionidae; genus Trissolcus; species Trissolcus japonicus. Next base: position 66,830 of record JAPYZS010000165.1, on the reverse strand, counting down.
TTTTAAAACAATTAAAAAAAAATAAAGTGAACAAAAATTTGTTTTTGCATTTTTAAATTGAGCAACAATTTTGCAATCCGGCTAATTTTCCACACATTTGATTAGAAATTTTTAAATAATTTGTTCCGTTAGAAAAATAACAGCCTGTTTTCGTTTGTTTGAATACACACAAAAGAGTTCATAGAAAGTTAAATCCTTAGAGGTGAAAGAAAATTCATACTTATGATATTATAATCTCATATCAAATATTTATCGTTCCACTTTTTTCTTAAGTATTCAGTTTCAGTTAAGTTTCAATTTGATTTCATTTGGATGCAAATTTCAGGTGTTGCTGGAATGTGTTCAAAAACTGCAGTTGCGCCACTGGACCGGATCAAAATTTTATTACAAGCTCAGAACAATCATTATAAACATTTAGGTAAAAAGAGTCGAAATTTGTATATTTATTATTTATTTTTATTGAAATGTATCTACAAAAATATACATGGAAAACAAAACATAACGCAAAATATGAATAACAAAAATAGTAACTTAATATAAGAAAAATAGTAATAAAAATTTTTTATTTTTAAGGTGTATTTTCTGGACTCAAAGAAATCATTCTGAAGGAAAATTTTTTTGCGCTATACAAAGGGAATTTCGCTCAAATGATACGCATATTCCCTTATGCAGCAACTCAATTTACTTCTTTTGAATTTTATAAGAAGGTAGGGTTTTTTAATTTTTGTTTAAATACATAATTTTTTTACGTTCATTATGTAATATTTATTGTCATTCAAATTTTTCTTTAGGTTATAGGAAAGAGGTTTAAACAAGGCAGTCACATAGACAAATTTTTTGCAGGATCCTGTGCTGGCATAACTGCCGTCACTTTGACATATCCACTCGATACAATAAGAGCGCGATTAGCCTTCCAAGTAACCGGAGAACATGTTTATACAGGTGTTGTACATACCGCAATGACGATTTTCAAGACGGTAATATCATCTATTTTGTACATTCTTGATACATTTTTTATTCGACGAAAAAATAGTCAAAATGCATTTAAAATGAAATTTTTCATTTTATTTAAAATTGCATTCAATTTGTCACAGGAAGGGGGAATGAAAGCTTTGTACAAAGGTTTTTGGCCAACGATTTTCGGAATGATTCCATACTCTGGTTTTTCTTTTTATTCATTTGAATATTTGAAATTCGTCTGTATGAAATATTTGCCGGAATATACTTGTAACAAATGCAACAGAAACACAGGTGGGTGTTTGACGATAATTTATTGTTTTTTTTGTTATCAAATGTTGTTCACTCGATAACCTCTTATAATTTTAGCTGATATGAATATCGTTCACATAACTAATTATTCATATTCTTTTATTTTCATTTTTAACCATCAAAATATTTATAATTTTTGTACAAATTTTGTTTTAAATTTCAAATGTCCAAAATCATTTTTAAAACGTTCGTCCAGGTGGACTGGTTTTGACATTGCCAGCAAAATTACTGTGTGGAGGAATCGCTGGGGCGATTGCACAAAGTTTCTCGTACCCCTTGGATGTAACTCGAAGAAGGATGCAATTAGCGATGATGGATCCAAGCACGCACAAATTTAGGTGAATTTTGAAATTGCTTAACCAATAATTCAATTACATTCATTTGATTAAATTGTATCCAATTATCTTAATTGAGATGAAATATACTCGTTAATTAAATTTAAAAATTAATGAATTAATTTATTTCGTTTAATTTATTTCTCGATTATTTTTAATTATTGTTCATTTTGCAAAAATTTATGTTCGATACATTTTTTTAGTGTCGGAATGATCAGCACATTGAAACTAATATACTCCGAAAATGGAGTGGTGAAAGGTCTCTACAGAGGTATGAGCATTAATTATGTACGCGCTATTCCAATGGTAGCGGTGAGCTTCACGACGTACGAAATTATGAAGCAAATGTTGGACTTGGACACTGGAATGAAAGTTTAAGTGCAACAACGAATGAACGGCACAAGACCCGTCAAATATTAAAACAAAAATTTGACTCGTCAATTTTATTTTACTTTTGTACGAAATTGTTAATGGATGAAAAAAAGGTTTGTATTATAGTCAGTAATATATTTTTATACGACAGAGAAAGAGGCTCGACTTATGAAAATAGATACTGAATCTTGTTATATATATTACATGTAGGTATATCAAACTTTTTATTGTTTTAATTTTTTATAAGAATTAACAAAACAGTACAAGCACACATATCACATTTGTAACAATGATTCAAACAAATTATATTTATTCATTTATCATTAAAAATAAAAATTTTTATCAAACTCACATCGATGGTTTTATTGACATTTGTTAATTTGAAATTTTGAGTTTTAATTTGAAATTTGAAATTAACTAATATTTTTCGATTTGAAATTTATTTCCACTTGTAAATTTTTGAAACAACTCAATGTTTTATTTCAAAAAAAGGTGTACAAACGAAAGATGATTGCGATTATACAAATCATACAAATTTACGTTTTCCATCTCGCACATTATACAAAAGAACGTTTATTCACCACTGAAACACATAAATGCTACATTAAATATGAATTTCAGAATTACAATTAAACGATAAAGTTACATCAAATTAAATGATTACAAATTGAAATTGCGAAAAAGAAATACGTTTTCAAATTTCTTAGACCTATTAAAATATAGATTTCATTTTCCAAAAAAATGGGGGTAAACTACTAACTGCAAGTTGCAAGTTTTGTTTTGCAACGTTTGCAATTCACTTCGGAATATTTACAATCAAACTGAAAGTAAACGAAAAAAAGCAGCGAATTTTTGAGGTGTACAATAAATGTTAAGAAGCCCATTTCATGTACCGTCTATATTTTTGAATAAATATGAAAATTAAATGTAAGAACATGACGTCGAGGCAATCACTCGGTTTGGATACAATAGCGTTCATCGTTGCAGATCGCATCCTCGGCTCCAATTGATAGACCAAAAACACCAAAGTCAACATGGCTTTTTTTATTTTTTCAATTTGTTTCAATCTCAAAAGTTGATTCCATTGAACAGAGTGTGAACATTGTTTCGTCATATAATTCATCTTGATTTTTAGTTTCAACTCTTTGACACCGTTATCTTTTTTTTATCAGTCGGCTTGCTTCCTTTCAATCATCTGCACACGCACACACACGCATGTGAAAGCGCAAAAACAATAGGATCAAAAGTTGTATTCAAACGTCAAAAACAACTGAGAAACATAAATACCAAATTGAACAAAGAAAAATTACAATGTCACAGATTGAATGATGAAAAAAATTTGCCTTCTGCCATAAAACGTGTGCCGAATTTAAAATCGCGTTGAAAAAAAAACACAAAAGCCCACAAATTCGGCAATCGCAAAATGTTTTGCACAACTAGTTGCATCAATAACAATCCTCTCATTTGATTTTTGTCTTTATTTCGGAAAAAATTGTTGTAAGACATCAGTAAATACAGTTTGATATAAAATGATTCGTATTCGACTTGTCCGGTTGACGTTGTTGGTTTTCCTTCTTTTTTTCATGGTTTTTCTTACATCCCGTTGAAATAAGTAAACAGCCTTGAATCAATTTTTTCACGCCTTTAGTCGCAACTTGTCAACAATTCATTATATAGAGTTTTTTTTGCAATATAAAATGTTTCAAATAAATTGTTCACGTCGGCATCTCCGCGGGGTAGGTTTTTGTTTTTACCTTTTGAATGAGCGCGAAGCCGTGCTCGTATGACAATAAAAAAAACAAAGGGATTAAAATAATCAAGTAGCTTGTTACAAGGTTTTTGCAAAACAAAATGACACGATGATACACATGTAGATGGTGGGGGGAACAAAACATTTAAGAAAGAAATTGATGATTGGGGGAAAGCAGACGAAGTGTACAAAATACACGCACGGTTTCGTCGACCATTCAAATTGAATTTGACGATAAATATACAGTCTTAATGAACCGCTCTAATGTGCACCTACACATTCTTCAATCGCTGTATTGTTCAGGTATATAATAAGAAAAGCTTTCACTCTAATACTACCGTAGTAATGGGGGATCAATAATGCATATATTTGAATTTGCATCTTATTACTATGAATACAATGTTTTTTTTCCTTATTTCTGTTTTTTTGTGTCAACGAATCAACAGTTCTGCTTTGTAGTTTGGTTTGATCTATACAACGCCATTGTATCAACGTATGTGAATGATTAGACTGCGCTTATTAATATCCACGAATGTTCCTGTCCTTCGATCTCGCCATTATTACAATTAAATTAGAAAAAAGTTCGTCGTCTCGAACGCGTGACTACACTTGGCATCGCTTCATTCTCCGGAGGGCGGTGAGGGTACGCGACTTGAAATGCACAGTGGATGGCGCTCGCGTCGTCTGGTTTCTTGAAAATGCACGCCGCGGTATAAACGTATCAAGGTATACAATAAAGTCGGATAGAAAAGAACGCCGCAACGAAAGCGTCGTGTCGATTGTCGCAACCGGTCCCTCCTTCCCTCTCGCCACTAATGTTGCTCTCGTCGGTTTACTTTTGATCGGGCGAATAAATTAGTCCTTGGATGATTAACCGGAAGAAAGAAAGAAACAGAATGAATCTTGTTACATGCTACTAGTTATAAAATTAAATGTTTTGGGTGAAGTAAAATATGTGTTTTATAATCATTTTTTGCTTTTTTTTCCTTCTTCTTCTTTTTCTTCTTCTTGCGTCACTGATCTTGTAATATGTACGGGTATTATTTGTATGCGCGAATGGTGGTCTGCAAAGTCGCCGTCTCCCACAAGACACCATCACATCGGCCATCATATAATACTTGTGACTATATATGGCTGGTGTGTAAGGAAAGCTCGAGGCCTCACACTGCCGGCCAATTTTCTTCTTCTGTTAAAATGCGGATTTACTCGTGGTAGGTTGGTTTGCATGCCAGTGGTGTTGTTACGAAGCCAACATCGTACCATTCTTCTACTTGATCTTGGCTAATATATGCACATGACACTTTAGAGGAAATAATCGGGCGTTCTTCTGGTTACGTGTGGCTCACCACGCCGAGGTGCGGGATCAAACTGGAGGCTGTAATTCATAGACAAAAAATATTAGAAATTCAATCTCCTTATTTTCTAATATTATCTTTTTAATCTTTATTTCATTTTTTCCTTTCTTTCTTCATCTCATTTCATTTTACTTACAATGAATATTTCAAAGCATCATCCAGTTCCATGATTGCAGCTTGATTACCACATCGGTAACAATAATTGGGAGCTGAGAAAATAGTGACAACATTGCGATCGTGGCACCTGTTTAAAATTTCAATGAAAATAATTAATTCGTTAGACCCCTTTATTCATTATTTATTATTTGTAATTTCTGTAATTTTTGATGGATCAATTTATGCTCGTACCAATTGTATCCTTCCATCACCAACTGATGAGCTCGCGAAACAAGAGTCAAACCATTTGAATGATTAAACGTCTCGGAAATGTCTTGACCAAAGGTGTAACCAGCTCCGCGAGGGGAGATGCCCCATCCTCCTCTGTCATCGGGATCCGACCATAAAAGATCGCACATTGGCCCCTGAAATTATTCAATTTAATCAAAAAATTCCCACAAATAAATTTGTGTACTTATTTATTTTTAAATTATTTAGTTCAATTTAAATCATTCGTAATTTCGTTTAATTTTTTTTAATTTAACTGTTTTGATAATGATACAAACCTCATGAGGTACTTCTTGAAGACGGTCCAATGCCCGGATATGGTCTAACGTGTCGATGGAAGGCGAGAGACCACCGTGTAGACAAAATATTTGGCCGTCAACTAATGCGGTTAGGGGCAGGTAATCGAACAAATCCGTGAAGAATTTCCATACGTTCGCGTTACCGTATTTGCGTAAACACTCGTCATAAAACCCGTACACTTGTGTGATCTGTCTTGACTCATGATTACCACGGAGGATTGTTATTCTCTCACGATATCGCACCTAAATTCAAAAAACAAATTATTGAAATTTAATAAAAAAAACAGCCATTCATTTTTGAAATACTTTAATTTCAATTTTCATCAGATGGTATTATTAAAAATATATTATTAATATCAATTAAATATTTTTAGGGATTTAAAAAGAAAAAATTGTTGTACAAATTATCTATTGCACTAGTGTATCATGAAAACACGAGTGAATCACCTTTAATAATGTTCTTTTCCTTATGAAATTCATAATAAAAAATTGAACTTTATTACAACATGTTAATTACACAAATTAATTAAACACAAAAATTCGCACATCATGTTTTAGTGTAAAAACATCTTGAAGGATAATTCTTAAATTAAAAATTTAACATGTTGAATTTATCGTTCAAGTTGAAAAAAAGTTATCATTTCTGTCTGGTCACTTGCTGATGAAATTAATTAATATTATATCAATTAAATTGACATAAAATTAAAGATAAAATTAAATTAAATCATGGTACCTTGAGTGCAACAAGGAGAGTTACAGTTTCAACTGAATAATAGCCACGGTCGACATAATCGCCCATAAATAAATAATTTGTATCCGGAGATTTGCCACCTATTCGAAATAGTTCCATAAGATCATGGAACTGGCCGTGAACGTCTCCGCATACTGTTACAGGACATTTCACTTCTTGTACATTCGATTCCTTAGTTAAAATTTCCTTTGCCTGGAAACAACAATTTCATATAAATCAATACATTACCTAAAACATTAAATAAAATATTAAATAAAATATTAAATAAAGCATTAAATAAATAATTCATATATTTTTTACAACTGCATCATAATAATCGTAATTTTACTTTGTTAGTCATCGCAAGATCATAATTATTGTATAATTACTTAGCGCGTTATTAATATTTTATTATAAATAAAATTAAAAAGAAGGTAAAAAATACAACAAAAAATTAATAAAACATTTAGATTTAACCACATCAGAATGTGGATTTAATGTGATACGTATGTAGAAGCACGAGGCTGATGAATTTGTTTACAATAAATGAAGCGTTACATTCGCGATTATTACATCATTGCGTGTCATCACAGCTATTTTGATTATGCGAAATTTTCATCTCAAAATGTTTAGTGCGCATCAAAAATATATTTTGTATGTAAATCAAATTGTATTTATAGAAAACAAGTTGAATCCACCGTTTTTCATTTCAAACAAAAAAAAATGAAAAGAAGATCGAACAAAAAAACCGTACAAAAAAAAAAAGATCGTTGACGTCGGGCAATAAAAAGTTGAACGGAAAGAAAAAGTTGAAAACTTGTTGCAACAATTCATTAATGTTTATATCGAACGCGCTTGTCATCTCCGTCTCAGATAATCTAATCTCGCGCACACAACTGATATACACAAAAACCGACCGAACGTCGTCTAATTTTGACAAGCTGACGACTGTATTGAAAATTGCAAAAACTCGCTACCCGATTGGTCACAACGGCGATCGTAAACAACAACAGCCCGATGAAACAACATTCTCATGTAAATAAACCGCAACCTATTGATCTTGAGTTAGGTGCGACGAAAAAAAAAAAAAAAGAAAAAAAAAAGGTCTCGAATAATCGATATTCATACGAGCCGCGTGAACCAAACAAACAATTAGATTTGACAAGCAAACATGGCCCTTTTCGTGTTAACCGACAACAAAAAATTGCAAAGTGATATGGAGAATGCGATGCGCAGGGGAGGGGGTGGGGGGAGATAAAGAGCGAGAGAGACAAGCTCAAGTAGGTAGCAAAAATGGAAACAAAAAAGGTGGGACAGGTTTGGATCTCGACCGGGGGTGAAGAAATTAGCCAAAGGGGGTGGCTCGGTCGGGCGGTCGGACGTGGAAGAAAGAAAAAAAACGTGACAAGTGAGGTTGGGCGTGATGAGCCGAGCGGGACCGCCGGGAACAGGCGGGATCGCGCGTACCTTGTCGCAGAGCGTCTTGACTTGACTTTCTGTCAGTTGTGTGCAATCATTCAATTGTTCAATCCACTGGTCGAGTTCCTTGAGCGAAGCCTTTTCCTCCATCGTGCGGGACGGTGTGCTGCGCTCGTTCAAGCTCCGTTGGCGGGCCTAGCTCATGCAACGCGTCGACCGGATGTTCGTTCTGGCTTGACTATTACCATTCGATCACGCCAGCCGGCAGTTTTTTTCGCGTTAACAAATAGTGTCTTGGCCAGTGGCACACACGCGCAAAATGGCCGAATGACTCTAAACGACTGTGCCGTCTCTCGTCCCGGTGACGTCACGTCGTGCGCACTCGTCGGTGCGCGTCGCCGCCACGCGATTCTCGCGCCCAGACTCGTGTCGCCATCTTGCGTGGGGCGCCGTCAATAAACATTTTGCACGCGGCAGTGTCAAATTTGTTTAAAAAATAGTTTCTCCTTCAATGTTTTTGTGATTTCGTTTCATCAAGGTTACAAAATAAAAACAATTACGAGATATGATTTTCTTTTTTTCGAATTTGCAACATTCAAAATTGAATTTTGTTGTGTAAACAAAATTAAACAATTTTTAAACAAGAAAAAAAAATCATTTTCTTTTGAAATATTTTTATTTATTTATTTTTATTCTCGTTTGCTTATTTATTGTTTATTTATTTTATTGTATATTTTTTGTTTATTTATATTGGTTCGTTTTTTTTTCTTTTTTAATCTTTTGCCGATTATTTTATCAAGGTTGGATAACGGATGATGAAAAACCTTTTCTAAGATGCATCATTCTTTTTTATTTCGTTTAACATCCAGTAAAGTAGTGATGAGATGTGCAGATAAAAGATAAGACTATCTAGTTTGAATCATTAGGCGCCACTTGTACACTCCTTTGATTATGCGCTGTAATAAAGAGGAAACTGAAAAGAGAGGAAAGGTTAATAATAATAATCAACGGAAATAAATTGTTTCTGATTGAACGACTTGTTTATCATCAAAAGGTCTGGAATCATGTGTGCAAAAAGTTGTAGAACATTTTAAATGTGTGATGTGATGCCAATTAGTAGCTGTAACTCAGGTGTCACGGTAAGGATTAATTAAATAACAAATGTATAATAACTTTTTTTAAATAATGTTTTATTTAAGTTACTTCTATAAATGTGATTTTAAATGATATTTGATTGGTTTATTGAATTGATTTTGTTTCCAGTTGCAGAGCAAACAATACCTGAATATCACTGGCAAATCAACGAGATCTAATGAGCAAGCAGAGACCAGGGATAATTTTAATCTGACCTGTCCAAATTTGCCATCGATTCCTCCTGCAATTGCAATTTCAAAATTTGCAAACAGGTCTTACAGTTCTTCGAGGTAATTAAAATTTTTACGAACGTATAATTAAGGAAAAGGGTGGTTGAAGTGAATTTTCAACCCCTAATTTTTTAGAATATTTTTCCAATTTCTATAACTAAAACTTCACTCCAACCTCTTTTTAATATTTATACAAATCTTAATCTTAATCTTAATGATACAAAAAACATAAAAACAAACAAATTATAAATTATTATTTTCAGTTGTGCAACTTCGAGTTTGAACACTGAGGATGGCGAGATCAGCAACCGCGAGTCATCGCACCAAGCTGGAGATGGTCGAGGCGTGGTGGCCGCACGATCCGCCGCCGAACGAAACAGAAACCCAGACAGAATAAGCCTAGATAGACGCGGCCTGACCACCTTCCCAAACGTCATCGAGGAGTCGAGGTTACGTCTGATGTCCCTGCAGCACAATTTAATCTGCAAGATTGAGACGGCCAACCTGATCCCGCTGACCAAACTCGTGTTCTTGGACCTCTATGATAATCAGATCGAGAGGCTCTGCAGCTTCGACCCTCTGATAAATCTACGAGTTTTACTGTTAGGTAAAAACAGATTGAAAAAAATTGAAGGGTTGACGAAATTAGCCAAGTTGGAAGTTTTGGATATCCACGGCAACCAGATCAACCAAGTTGCTGGTCTCGAGGAGCTCAGTTTGCTCAAAGTACTCAATTTGGCTGGGAACAATATCAAAACTATCGGCTGCAATGATTTCCAAGGTCTGATTGCTCTGAGGGAATTGAATTTGCGACGGAACAAAATTAAAAAGCTTCTTGGTTTTGGTAATGCGCCGCAGTTGCAAAAGTTGTTTCTGAGCAACAACGAGATCCAACGGTAAGAATGGAAAAACAACTTCTCGCATTACTATCTTATATTTTTATTTATCTATTCATTTTTTCATTTATTAATTAATTTATTTGTTTCAGAATTGAAGATGTGGGATGTTTAATAAAGATTCATTCTCTAAAAGAGATAGCTATCGATGGGAACCCTCTATCAGTGAATCCAGATTGCATATATTTTCTCGTGTCTTACCTGCCAAACCTCCAGTTCATATCCACAGTCGAGATCAACGAACAAGTTCGTAAAGCCGCAATAGCATGGAGGACCTGCAAGGAACAATCGAACTCGGCCTTCCTGGACCTCAGCACTCAGGTCTGCGTTAACGTGCGACGCGAACAAGTGATCTCAAACGCGAGAACCAACTGGGAGCATCAGACCAGCCGAAACAAAAAGCCATCGACAAAATTGAGCGCGGTGAAAAATGAGAACCAAAGAAACATACACTGTCAGAATTTCAAAAAGCTCGAACCGGTGCGACTCAAAAGTCAGAACAAAACGAGCCTCAAAGGGTTCGGCAGTCTGACGTCTATAAACACCGCGATAGAGAAGAAGAACAATCTGAAAATGAGGAGCAGTTCCATCGAGAACCTGTCGACGATTGACGACAATCAGACGAGCGCGCTGGAATTCAAACTGCCGCCGATTTTGGTACCGATTATCAACAACATCAACAGCCACGTTATGAAAAATGTGAAACCCGTGAGGACCCAGGTGGACCTGGTGGAAACAATCGAGTCCACTGACACGAGCGATTTTGAGTGTTCGGAACTCGAAAGAAGAAGGAGGATTGAAATTCCAAGCGGGGAGGAACTTTTCGAAGCGTCCAGAAGGTGCAATGCTACGCCGACCAGGGTCAATTGTAATCCGCAGTTGCTGAAAATGGACTCGTCAAGTTCAAAAACCAGTAGCATAGACAGCAGCAAGTCGGTGCTCAGCGATTCGAGCGGCTCGTCCTTGACGGTTGACAAATTTTCACGTCGTGATAGTAGGGTGAAAAGTGCGCAACCGACGAAACTTGCTAGGTACAGAAGCAATCGCGCTGCCACCGCTAGGGCGAATCAAGTCACGGTTTCTCCGAGTCCTCCGCCTATTGTTGTACCGCCGAAGGAAAGAGAACAGGGTAAAAAGTGTCAAATTAATCTATTGCAATTTAGAGATTAGAAAATAAAAAATAAATTAATTATTTAATTGATTGGTTGATTGACATTTTAATTCATCAGATGTATACATTTTCTAGGCGGTGATTACCTCATAGAAATAACAGGTCGATGTTTAAACATCTACGGTCAAGGTGCGTTAAAATTTATAGACCGTCCCTGGGATGCAACAAAGGCTCAGGATGTGAACACCGTCAAGTTCAATTACTCGCAGTTTAATGGAATCGCCATGATCTTGAACAAGTTGAAAAATCGTTTCCCAAATGCGCAGCACTTTGTTTTTAAGGAGACCAACATCAGTCATTTGGGTCAACTTAATGCACTGGCCGAAGTACAGGGGTTGACCAGTTTGCAGATCGATGCTGAAGGCAATCCGATAATATTCAAAAATTGGATGGTCTATGCTGTTTTTCGGTTATCACACTGGGGCCTTCGGTATATTAATGGAGTGGAGGTAATTAAATAACCTCCATTCTCAGGTTAAACTTTAGCTGTAAATTAAATTTAGCTCTTAAATTTGTTCAATTCTTTGTCTTTTAGTTGATTAAATAATTAAATTAAAATGTTTACATTTCACTTTATTGTACTCAGCTCACTAATGAGGATATTGAGTTTGCGAATAAGGAATACGCAGGTCTCGTAGATATTGTATTATGCTCACTGCCGGAATCACTGCTACAACCTTTGTTGCAAAGACTCCATTTGGACAAGATCAGAAAACAAAACGCCCAACAACTCACGGCTAAACAATTTTTGTTCAACAATGATCCGATTTTGAAAAATGTTGTTGCAAAGGAAGCGTTGCAGTGGCGAAGAGGACAAGTGACACAGGCAATTGAAATCTGTATTATGCAATTAAAAATTATTTTAATAATAATTAAATTGATTTTTTTAAATGATTCTCAGGATGATTTGATTTGGAGGCACAAGGGAAAATTGCACTTGTCGAATTTAATCGACCAGACTGTGAGTGCGATTGAAAAGTTACAACTGTTGAAAAAGGATTGGCCCAACATTCTGTATGAAATCATTCATAAAACGCTGGAGGATTACGCCGAGATGGAATTGTACATGAAACGTTGCAGTGACGATCTTGAGAACGAGAGCTAGTCATGTTAATTTTGATAACGTTGATTGCAGTATTAGTGCAAGATTAATTTCATTATTTCGTTTCGATTGTTAAGTTTGATAAACTGTTCAGATTAATATTTATAGGTCGAAAGTGTTTCGATTGTTTGCAAATTTTTTATACTTTATAGTATTGGTTCGTGCATTGATTCTAAGCGACCAGAGCGTTTATCGTTTCGTTATGCAATTCTGCACTTTACGCTGTACTGCACAGTTTGTACCAAAAATTTTGAACATATTTCAAAATAAAAAATAAAGTACAAAACAATGAACAAAACCAAAAAATCTCTAAACATTGTCCTGCACTTTTGGGATAGAAATTAGTTTTTTGGAATGTTTCTTGTTAAATGAAATGAAAAAAATGATTTTCAAAAGAAGCTTTTATATCTTTTATATTTCAATCAAGAATTAATTAGTACACTTTTAATTACAAACAATAACGTGACCTTTAAATCCACAAACAATTTAGTTCTTTGTCCCCATGATTGATTCCACGCTAAAGGAAATGGGCGACCTTTTATTTGAGCACGAATTCGAAGCTTTGATATTCGACACAGCCTCAAAATCAAACAGTTCGTTTGTATTCGACAGATTGATTTTGGACGGCGCGACTTCCGCGGGAAAAGTGAACCAGGGAAATGTTGAATACGATGACATTCGAACATTCTGAGCTGGCTCGTTCTGCATGTCGACAGGTTCCCGGATCGCTTTTGTTATCTGAGAATCCGCGATTGCTGCAATTATATCATTTTTGTTACTGACATTTCTATACATTTTTTGACATCCAAAAATCATCGACTTTTATACACTTTCAAACAACGAACGTGTATAAATATATAAATGATATATGAATTTAAAATTTCGTTCACCATACCACATATAAATTGTACAGTATTATATATTTTTAAATTTTTAAGTAATAATTTTGTATTTGATCCGACAAATGCTCAACTTAAAAACAATTAAACCGAAATTTTAAGTTTTAACCCGTCGATTACTCACCGGGAATGTTGTGGACAGAATTTAAAGTATGAAAATTTTGTGTGACGCTGATCCGCGTCTGGGTCAAGTGAAGTTGGTGTCTTTGAAAATTGCGCAACCTCCTCTGGTAGGTGGCCGCGGCTCTCTGCTGGTTATTGATAATGTTGCTCAGCCGCGAATTGTCATCCGTGATGACCTTGGCCGAGGTCATGATGTCATTGAGGTTGCCGTGGGCCTGCTGTTGTCTTCGGAGGGCGACCTGCGCCGCCATCACCCGCTGCCGTTCGACCACCAGGAGACAGCAGGCGCAACGACAGTCCTTCCACGCGCACGACCTCTTGTGACCCTTCAACCCGGAAATGATCCCGTGGTTGCGGCAACGCGCACACTTCGGACTCCGCAGCCGGTGCTCCGAACTGTTGCTCTTCATCGGGTCTTCCATTTTCATCTTAACAACATTCTTCACGAGGTTCGCGCGGAAGCTCTTAATTGATACTGAAAGTGCAAGTGCGACAGGCTTAATTTTTGACGAGGCGCGAGTAAACGCCCCCCAACTCCGCCCACCGAGCGACCAAATTATATTTAACTATTTACACTATTGGTTTGCAAATTTGCACTGACGCGCCACTGGCTATGGTGCCGGCCAATCAAGTCGGTCGCCACTAATCTTCGACGTAACAATTTTACACCTATTGTTTTGTATAACTTTTTTCTTCGGATGATTTTGATGTGATATTTTTTTATTTTAATGTAACAAATTAATTTTAGAACTTTAATTGATAAAATTGTGCAATTAAAGTTGTAATTTTTATTGTTACACTTTTTTAAAAATGGATATACAAATTAACGTTACTTTTTAGATTGCAAGATTGCGATTATGAAATTATATTTTTGACATCAGAGAAAAAATTAGTGTCGAGTTAACAATAATAAATGAGTTGCAATGATTTTATTAACACTATTTTGACGCGCAATTGGCCAGTTTCATGTGCGCGCAAATGATGTATCTTTAGAAAGTTGCGAAAAAAGGCGCGCAGTTGCGACAAAATAAAAGACAAGAATTCTCATCACCAGCTGCTTGCATGTGGCACTTCTCTGATGATCCACAAAACTCCGAGTTCGTTAATGTTGCTGAGCTGTGCGTATATTGCCAACATAGTTAATATTAGTTTGAGTCTTGTTTTTGTAACGCGAATGGCTACTTCCGCAGGGAGGTTCTTTTTACCACCCAAGGTGACACGACTTTTGTTTATACTTATCTTACCTACTTTCTTGTTTTATCCTTTCTTTTTATCACTTTACAAAGATATTTTTTTAATTTTGTTATTTCTTCCAATTCAGACTCAGATTCACAAAAAAATAAATTTATTTTTACGCACTAGTGCGAAAAAGTTAACTTTTTTGCAGATAAGAATTACAAAAAGTAAGTTTTTTAACAGAGGAAAAAAATTGTTTCCAACAGAAAAATAAGTTGACAAGTTTCTCCGTTTTTCTTCATTTTTGAAAGTCTACTTTTATAAGAGGAAAAAACATTTGACAGTTGGCAAGATCGTGTTGTTCAAAATTGATGATCAAAAATTAACCAAAAAATGTCACATCAAGTAAAACCACAATTCAATGGATCCACGAGTCACAATTTCGAGTGCGACATTTTTTAGATGACGACAAATTCGGCGTTTCATGATTTTCAATGCAATAAATTGCAGCGGATGCAATGACATATTGCCCGAATAACGTTGCATGGTACGTCGGCAAATTTCTATTGGGTTTCAGTGGGCTGTTATTTTTATACGCAGGATTTATCAAAGAAAGGTAAGCGAGTACATTTTTTAGATCATTTTAATAATTTATATCTCTGTAACTATTTTTTGTTGATTTTCAATTTCTTTTTTGTACGTCCGTGGTATAGAAAATTCGAGTGCATCTGCCCTGTTTTGAAGAGAGACTTTTTGCGACACAAAGGAGAAAAGTGAGTCACGTTAGCCATTCGATCTAAGACTCTCTTTGATAACATTCATTTTCAAAACTTATCCAAATCACAGTTCATCTTTGTGTAATCAGAATTTAATTGGGTTTAAAATATGAAATAAAATAAACGGAAAAATTGTTGTCGATTGGAAAAAGCAATAGAAATTTTGGTATCAAAGACAACACCTTACATCGTTTGGCTAATCGTTCTTAAAATTAGTTGCAGTTTATGAAAATTAAATAATACTCAGTAATGATACTCTTTTGCCAGACGACCAAACAGATGTGCCTGTTGTAAACAGTAAGTTGAAATATTTGTAAATATTTTATTAATTAAAAAACAAAAAATGTTTGAATGTATTTTTCTATATAAAAAGATAAAAACCGTATATTTAACTTTACATTTTATTCCTTTTTAATAAAACAATGTACATTTTTAGAATCAAAAAACCAAGATTCGAAAAATGTGGATGCATCCATAACGCAATGTAAATATAAATTTACTTTACAATTACAAATACAATTAAAAATAAAAACGTAAATGCCGTAGAAGAAATTTTAATTAATTTGTCTTTTCTTTCTAGGCCTGCTTGCGAAGAAGAAGAATTCTATTCAGACAAAAATTTCCAATCCAATAAAATGGCTGAGGGATGTGGATGTGGACCAAGGTAATAATCTTTCAACATTTTTCAATTCACCTATTTCAATAAAATCATAATCTCAAACTTTCAGGTGAAATGAAAAACAAATGTGACATAACAAACAAATATGATAACCCTCATACGACCCATCTTAATAGTTCTACACTGGTAAAATATTTTACTTTTGTCATTAATTTTTTTCATTTGTAAAATAAAACTAAAAAAATCTAAAAAAAAAAAAAAAATTGAAAAAAATTCAGATGAAAAGTTGCACAGTTTCAAAGACCGAGTTGGCGTACGATTCGGAAACGATCAAAACGTCAGCGGACGAAGCGACCGACATTTTTGAAACTGACAAAAAAATTGAAAAATTTCGAGAATTCCAATACGAGAACAAGAACTTGCATCAAAATCGAAACATCCTCACCGAGAAGGAATTGGCGAACGATTACTTCAGAACGTGGCAATATTTAGAACATCGTCCGAAGCTCGAGGCGTATCTAAAACCAAGTTGTTCCAACTACAGATCATGCAACAAGTATAAATATGAGAAGAGAGCAAAACGAGCGGACAAGAACAAAAAGAGGGAGTTTATCAATGATCGCCGACATAGAGAGAGGCGGAGACAGGAGCAATTGTTTGAGGACTTGTATGACGATTGTCTCAGATGTAAATTGAAGCAATACGAGTTTGCGAGGAAGGATCGGAGGAAACATTTTTGCGATGATGAGTCGACGATTAATTACGATTATCTGATGACAAAATACAGAAATTATGAAAGAAAATGTCATAAAAATGTTTTCAACAACGACCAATATGAAAATTGGGATAATCATTACAAAAGGGTAATTAATTGAGTAATTATGAATTGACAATGGAAAAGAAAATTTGATAGTGAAAATTTTATGTTTTGTATATAAGCCATATATAAATTTGTACTATTTTCGATTGAAATTATGTTGCAGAAAATGTATTTGAAATTAATTAACATTATTGTCATTGCAGGTGGTTGGCATTAATAAAAAAATGTTAGACAAAAAAAGAAAAAAGAGATACTCGTTGCCAGTGCACAGTGCTTCCGAATCAAACACATGTTCCGGGGCTTGCGAGACTCCGTTTAGCAAAAATTCCAATTTCTTCCGGTACAAGTCATTCGAAACGATCAACCAACACACGAGTCTGAGCAATCAGGATATCATGAACTATATAAACCGATGTAAATCATAAATAGCTGGAACCTTCATGCGATCGACATTGTAGAAGAAACAAATAGGAATAAAATAAACGCTTATGTAAAAATAAAGAGAATGTTTCTTGTGGAAGTAACATCAATACTTGTACAGTTGCTGCTCTTAAACTCAGTTGCTTAAGTGAGACACGCGAAAATTTGAACGTCGTGATTGAATGTATTATTGCCGTATGTGAGATGTCAAGAGAGCCGCGGCTGAGATGACCTGGCGCAAAGAGGCGGAGGAGGACGTCTCACGAGAATCAATTAATACGTGTTCGCTCGCATGGTGACGTGTCTATAAGTAGATCTACGACAAAACGACATCAGTCATATTCATATATTACCCTGCTATGAATAATACTCGTAGCAAAGACTTCGCTTCTTCAATTTACTAACGAGACGACTGAAACTATAATTGTATAAACGTAACTGCCAAGATTTATCTTATGCAAAGATTAACAAAAAAACATGCCTTAAAGTATAATACTACCAACGATAACTTTATTACAAGACAATTTTTACATCTTTACATTTTTATCTTACATTTTGTATATTTTCTTTTCTTTGGGATATATTAATGGGAATACAAATCGTTCCTGTCTTGTATTTGGTTTTAACATTATTTATATTATATAATGAAAATCTTATAAATTATAAACTTGATAAACGTATCTAAATTTGCATTATAACGAATTGTAAAAATATTTCTGTACACATTTCATAGATTAGTTATAAACAAATTCGTGCGAAATTGTATATAGAGACTTGAATAACATGCAAGTTCTGAAACGACCATGGATAATAACATTTTGAGAGCATAAAGTAATTTGGACAAAAAGTGGTTGCAATCTAGCAAGTAAGAATGCTGAATGACGTTCGTTGTGTACGAGAAAGAGTACAGCTGCGTATTCGCGGCACGATCCACAAAACGAAGGCAAAACGCACTGTTAGTTGAGTCTTTGACAACAAGAATTATTTCAATGCTTTTTTCTTTCGCTTGCGATGTTAAACGAGCGGACTGTCTAACTGTCACTTTGTTTTACGTTTTGACAGCGCCCAGTTTCTCAAGCGTTCTTGAGATTGGATCTTGCTTGACCTAGTCTATTTCTAGAGTAACAATTCTTTTTTGTTTCTTTTTTCTTCATTTTTGTATCCGAAAGATTAAAAAGCGTGCGGTTGAATAAATTATCTTAAAATGTAGTTATCAACTGAAAGCAAAGTTCTTTTTTGAAAACAGTCGTTGATCCAGTCGCTACTTAATGTTACAACTGAATCACTGAGGTTGTCATTTGGAATTGAAAAAGTGCTGTCTTTTTTAACAACGTAGTAGGTGGCGTCTTTAAGATCGTCCACAACAGTTCCATTAAAAAATTGAAACACGTATCTCTCCACTGCCACGAGCTCGTGAAAGTGAACTTTAATCTCGCGAAAAATCGAAAACGGGGAAACACCGCCAAATAAAGTGTTGTCCAGTTCCTTCATGTTGATTGGCTGCACCTCGTCTTCGATCTGAAACAATTTTGTTAAAAAAAAAGTAAAAAATTTTCTTGGATGAATAGAAGAAATATCATTCAAACTTACAAATTCTTCTGCCTTTTCAAAAGTTCGCTTCAAGCTCGTCTCAGTCGCTTCGACGTTGTAACTGTCATAAAAAGAATCGAACGTCACTGAGAGACGTTTTTTCGTACTCATTTTAGTCGACAGCAATTCCCACGGTTGGAAATCTTGCAAACTGTGCCAATTTTCTTTTTTCGTGACCCTCTTCAACCAGTCCAACGAAACTACGTTGTACTTTTGACTTTGAATGATATTTTTCACTTTCCACTGCAATATTGAAAGTGAAGAATTTTAACTTTTTCTGTCTCATTGATAATAAGATTATGAAACAATTGTAAAAAATTAAAATATTACAGGTTTTGAATTTGCCACGACAACACAGAATGTATCGGTTCGAGGATTTTGAACGACTTTAGCCATGTGTTGGATGAGCATCCTTTCGATCTCAGTTTTCGAGATCTCGTCGTCCCCATTGATGACGCAAATTTCCTTGTTATTAAATAGCCTAGTGAGTCTAACAACATCGTTAGGATTCACACCAAGAAAGCTATCATCAATTTTGGAGCCACCTCTCGAGCTGCTCTTTTTCGCTTTTTTCTCCGGGATGACTATATTTATATCATCTTCCGTGGCGTGGCGTTTCGTTAGTTTCTGTATCATATCGGAGTTCTGAAAAAGTAACGAATTAAAATTTTCTCTCCCACTTCGAACGTTTGAAAAAGTACACAACTTAACGAAATTATAATAATTTTAAACGAATAGTCACTTTGATCAAGTTGAAAAATTCATTTGTCGAGCAAGCTCCGTGCCACGGTTTGTCGTCCCTGATCTGCACAACTCTCGGAAATCTTAAAGTATAACCGGATGGGTAATCTTTGGATTTTATTATTTCGGTTGCTTTTAGTTTCACGATTATGGAATCTTTTGGGTCCAACCACAAGTTGGGTAATCCAGTCTGAAAATAAATGATATGAAATATATGGACTGGATAAACAAGTCAGATAAATTTCTGAGCGTCATACCTTAGGCCCGATGACATTCGTGGGA
The DNA here is from genome assembly GCA_030522925.1 of Trissolcus japonicus. Classification (NCBI taxonomy): domain Eukaryota; kingdom Metazoa; phylum Arthropoda; class Insecta; order Hymenoptera; family Scelionidae; genus Trissolcus; species Trissolcus japonicus. The sequence goes on along the minus strand of JAPYZS010000165.1, from coordinate 46,938 downwards.
CACTTTTTTTTCCACCGCTTTTGGAATCGCTGATTCAGTTCCTTCAGACTGGCGTGGTTGAACCCTGTACCAACCGAAACGAGAGCTTGAAACGTCGCCGGGGTTTGATCTTTAAGCAAATGTGGACCTGCGATTCCAACTAAAAACGAGTTGCACATCCCCGTCCATTTTCCTTCCCCATAATAACCCCCTAGAATAATTGCATCGATGTCACTGACTAGATTATCCGAGTACTGAAAAAAAAATCTTTTATATAAATTTAATTCATTATAAAATTTAATTAACAGTTTTTTTAAATAAAAAAAATGTTCAGTGCTGATCTGCACCTCTGCTTTGATCTTGTAACATCCACTTCGTTCACGAACGTTCGGCTTATAAACACTGTCGTACTTTTTCAAAACTATCCCCTCGTCATCATTGTCCAAACTTTGATTGAACAATTCAATGAGTTCCTTGCTAAAAAATGTAACGTTGAAGATATAATTTTCTGTACAACAAGTACCATTTTTTTAAATATCTTATTGCTTTTATACGAATATTTTTAAATTATTAACCTGCTTGATATTGTACAAGTTTGACTCTTCATTAAAACTCCTTCTTTTTCTGTGAAAGCATTTTGCATGGCTGTTAACCTTTCATGATAAGGTTTGTCGACGAGCAATTCATCGTTGTATAAAACTATATCAAATGCAATAAAACACGGCTGATGCGCCGAGGTATCTTTAAAATTTTTTACGTCGATGTGTTCCCCCTTTGTGCTGAACTTTTTTTTCATTTTGTGGTATCCCATTAGTTCTCCATCTAAGATGATTGATTTGCAATCTTTGTTCAATAAACTGCTGATATTCCGAGACAAAAATCCATCTAACAAGTAATTGGTTTTTCATTTTGGAATTAATAATGAAATTCTAATCAGTAAAACTTATTATTATAAATAATATAATAATTATATTATTATAATCATGACAATAACCTGCAGGAGTGATTCCATATAAGGGTTTAGAACTGATATCGTAACCTTGTCTCGTAAAATATTTGAAAACTCCATTTTTCACATGGATCTGAGACCTCTCTCCATCGTGTTTAGTTTGCACAAAATAACGTTTTTCTTCCAACTGAAAGAACCGTCCGATTTCTTCAATCTTGCACCTCTCCAAAAGCATTGGTTTGAAATGAGAGAACAGCTGTATTTCATTTCTAATCCCATCTGAAATTCGCCTTTTATCAGTCAACTTTTTACAGACTTCCTTCAAGCTCGATTGTACGTTGTATAAATTTTCTGCGTCCTCGTGGAAAGCTGTTGGTAGTCAAAGACAAAAATTAACAACCAAAATTACTCTTCTCTGCGATGTAACAAATTTTTTGTCATCAGTCTAAGACAAACCTTGGAAGATCTTTTTCTGCGTCATCCCCAATTTCATCTCTTTTAGTATCACTTTTGTTATCCATTTCAGTTCGAGTGCGTTCAATTTCAAAATAAAATTTCTAAAAGTGTCGTCTTTCTTTTGATTCAGATTGTTTTTTTCTGCGACGTCATCCAAAAACCGATTCACATCTTGGATTGTAAATTTACTCGTGTGACCGTGTAAACGGTGATGGAGAACAAAGTAAACCGCCTCGGCATAGCCGCTTTCTTTTTCTGTGTCGTTTGTTGGTTCCCTAAAAAATAAATTTTTGAATTTTTGAATAGTTCTATATTTAAAAGATTTTAATTAGGAGAATTTTATCAAAAATTATTCTTACCTATAATTAATTAACTTCTGCGCTTCGCGAGTTTTTTTGCCGATGCAAAAAATTCGAAGGTACAGCTCAGTTAGTGTTTTGACTTTCAATCCATAAGGTCCCCTTTCACGTTCAAGAGCAGGCAATATCAATCTTAAAATAGGAAACAGTGTTGGGTCCTGAAAAATTTAATTTCTTCCATTTACTTTTGTTCAACTTCGATGTTCAACTTTGTGAAATTTTAAACTTACCACATCTGGATTAGTAACCTTCAATTCATCTATTTTCCTTTTACATTGTATGAAAAATTTCTCAAGTTCGTTAAATTTTTGTAGTGGTGTGTTAAATTTTGTTATCTTTTCGAATACGTTACAGAGTTCGTGAAATTCGACCACTGAAGCGATTGACATTTTCTAGAACAATATATTAAAAATAAAAATTTAATAAAATTATACCGAAATTAATAAAGTAATTAATAACGCACATTTAGTTGGTAATTACTTACTTTGTCAATTACCTTTCTAAAAATAATTTATAGGTTATTAATTTTATGTATAAATTTTATAGTATAAAATAAAAGAAAACCAATTTAATTATTATTTAAAGTCACATAGTTGATTAAAAAACTTCAGGATTGCACTTATTATAAAATGAGTCGATTCCATCAACTCAATGAAAACTTTGTTTTTGTTGCAGTCGGTTGCAGTGACAGATCTCGTGGTTGTCAAATGTCATACGAGCAAACGGAGCAAACAGCTGGTGGCAGCACAGTCGAAGAGGTAAGTAGAAAATCAAATATAAAGCGGCAGAAAAAGTTATCAAATTCTGGATATTTTAACAAAATAAAATTACATTAAATTAAATTTTTATTTTTGACTTTTTTTTACAATTAAGATTTAATTGTCTAGCATAAGAAATATTTAATCAACAATGATCAAAACAAGTGTTCTGAAAAGATTCGATATAATTAATCTACTTTCGGTTAATTTTCAAAATAAAATTAATATCAGAAAAATTATATCAAAATAAAATAAGCAGAATAAAACCGGAGAGTTTTTTCATCAATATTTAAAGAATTCAGAATTTTTTATTGATCGTTGAAAACAAGATCAAGTCACAATCAATTGAACAAAAACCTAAAGGGGATGAAATTTCGTAAATTTAAAATCACATGATAAATCATAATGAATTTTATTATTTTAATTATTCATTATTAAAGTTTATAAAATCTGTTATTGTAAATCACTTTTGTTCATTTAAATCTATAGTCACTGGATGTTCAATTGTGGGCCAAGTTTCCACAGCTGGCTGAACCTCAGTTAAATGAAGATTGCCCATCTCCTGAAGCTCCAATTGTTTGTCCTTCCCACTTATTTCCAGACGAAGTCCTGACGCAGAAATATATAATCCGGGAGAAACGGTGATCATGTCATCGATGTTCACCTGATAAAAATATTTTTTTTTTTCAAGAAAACAATTTTTCTCAAAAATGTCCTTGTTCATGTTGTTTAATGAAATCATTTAAATTTAGTTAATTTTTTTCATTTTAATTAATTAGTTTAAATTTATCAATCAAAAGAATTATTTAGCTTTCATTTTACTAATTACTAATTCATTGATTAAAGAAGGGTGGAAAAAACTAAAACTTTAATCGCAAACAATTAAATATTAAAATATTTTAAAATTAATTATCCCCCAAATTAAGAATCCCTAAAAAGCATAACATTTTACCAAATTTGTTGTAACTTCTGTATCGGTCGCCAATTCACCTATCCCAGTCACAAACATTCCCAACCAGAAAAATTTCTTGGCACTTATACAGTCCGTCTTATTCCAATTTTTCAGTAAAAGGATGTTCTTTCCTTCTAGTTTTTCTAGAGGAGGGGTCAAATCCAATTTCCAATTTGTGCCCATCGTTACGTCTTCCTCGGATGATGACTGAATTGTGTGTAAGACCGCGATAATTTCGCCCTTACATTTGTCTAAGATAACATTTTTCATCTCCTTGAGGATTTTTGGATCATCATTCAACTGAACTTCACTTAGATCTGTACCAACGTTTAGCGCATTAGCCATGGCCTTGGTTATACTAACGACCGGTTCGTGTTTGCTCAAGTTTTCGTCCAAGATGATTTTGTTAACGCCCTTCTTGTCGAATTCGATTTCGAAGTAAAACGGCTCGTAAATGTGGTGATCCGAATGAATCATATCTTTGGATTCGGTTTCTCCGGTTTCAATGTTCACCATTTTGGCTGTCATGTTTTTGTGTTGGAATTTGCAATGTAACGAAATTTCAGTTTTTGGACGACATGTGAGCTCGTTGAACAGTTCGAAACCATTTTTTATATTCGTTCCGTTTAAACCTTTGATGTTAATCTCAACACTTGACACGAACTTGAACTCTGGACCGGTTGGCCATTCTGTCCATGTTGAATTGACATTTGCAACTAAGAGAAATTTAATTTTGGAGATATAATTTTAAATTAATTAATAATTGATTAATTAATTAATTTGTTGGGGATGAAATTTAAAAAATCTATAAAACTTACGCAAGAAATATGGAATGATTGTGACGATCATGTTGGAGGCTGGTTTACAACTGAGATACTTGGAAAATGTAATAACAATTTTCTTTTGGATAAACTTGAGATATGAAGTCAAAGATGACGTGATTTTTTATAAGATACTAATTAAAATCAGTGTTGCAAAATTTGAATTAAAATTTATCAACTGAATAACTGATAATAGATGAAAAGAACAGTTTTTTAAACGATATACTATTTTTTCAATTGGAAGTAGATAACATTTGTTCTAAACAAATTTATTAATATGTTATTAAAATTATTAATATGTATCAGTATTACGTGTACTTTAGGACATTCAAAATTGTATTTTTTTTATATTCGAAATTTCATTCAAAGTATTTTTACATTTTTACATTATCCTATATTGTTTCCAGAAAACAATATTACATCATCTCTCCGCTTTTCTCATAATTAAGAAAATTTTCAAATAATTTTGTTTGGCGTTGTGATAAAATTTTAATTGATTAAAATCGGAAAAATAAAATTGCAAAATAAATCTAAAATAAAACTTAGTCAGTTTTAAAATGTTAATCAAAATTATTTAATTATTGCAGAGCCAGGACAGAAGAAATGACAGGATTAAAGGATGTGCACATATCAGGCAACGGTACACAGAATATTAAACGACGGTCGGACAAGTATGAGGTAGGTTTCTACTTAAACATCTGCGGCTGTTTCGGTAAGTTAGATCTCCTTAGTAATCCATTAATCAATTTTACAAACTCCAATAAATGAAATACATAGATGGCGTTAGTGCACGTAATATTTTTGCGAAGCTAAATTTTTTACTACTTAACAACTTTAGTTTAAAAAAAGTTTTTTTTCGCAAATTATAAGTATTAACAATTGAAATTAACAATTAAAATTAGTTGTTTAATTTTATATTACTTTGCAATTGTTAAACATCAGTGTAATGTTTATAGGATATAAAATAATTATTTATGCAAAAAAATTATCTAAATGAAAAGACAAAGGGTGTAAAAATGAAACAAAAGGTTGTAAAAATTTGAATGACTGAATATTATTATTCATCTAAATCTGTGCACGGTCGTGAAAACGTTCACGACTCATGTAATACACTTTGACGCATAATTTTACAATAATAAAATCGACTTTATCAAATAAATTATTACGTATATCAACAGACAACCATTTGAAATTGACAAAAAATAATAGTTACAATCATATTACAATGGCCAAGTATAAGGACAATACATAATTCTGTCATATCACTTTCATTTCGATTCCTCATCTTGAAAGCTAAGAAAAAAAACGAACACGCTTTCTTAAATGCACGGTGTGCTATTCTACTTCTCCCTGCATTACACGAATTTAAAGTCTAAAATTTGTTAAATTCAAAAAAGGAAAAACGACCTTTACATTGCGACAAGTGACACGATTTACAAAACAAAAACGCAGACAATTCGTTACAAAAATAAATAAACTTGATTCTTTTTTGTCGTGTGTTATTTTTTTCTTTCTTTTAAAAATCTGAATTATTGATAAATATAGAGAAAAAATATTTTTTTTGAGAACTAAAAACAAACGTAACAAAGCATATATAATAAAAATAAAACCTAACGACGAAAGTTGAGGTCCGTTCATGTTTCGCAAAACTTTTTTTTGTCTGTTTTTCATACACGTAAATCGCATGCCCACCGGGGTGATTAGTTTATAAATTATATTTACAGAGCACGCATACGCCATTTTTTTACATTCATTCGCACACGCATTAACATTTGCATAATCATAAAATATACAGTTTGAGGTGTCGTTGGCGGCACTAAGGAAAGGCGCGGGAAATTGCTCGGCGTCTCCAGTTTTGTGTGCCGTCTTAAAATTAAGATTGAGATACAGTAGACACTCCGTTAGCTAACCTTCGCCAAGCTAACCAACTTGGCTTCCCCTCAAGTCTTTCATCCCCACTTTCTTAACATAACATTACTTTTCGCGGCCATATTGAAAAGCGTTTATCACATAAAAACAAGTTTTTTATTGACAAAGTCGTTTAAAATTTGTTTTAATTAAAAAGAATTGATCACATGAATGCTTCGTATTTTGTTAATAGTTTACGTTCGTTTACATCGTTAGCTATCCGAGTGTCTACTGTAAATATTGTAGTTGGTAATGATCGATTCGCGACGTCACGTGTTTCGCGTGGAAAAACGCCGCACATCCCGCTAATTGTCGGCTTCGCCCCCTTTCGTGAAAAAGAGAAGCGACCGCTAATTCGTCGGTTGTTTTTGTCAGTCTTAAACGCGATACGCAGTTTGTACTATCTAAATCGGCTGATTCTCTTACGATGAAAAAACTTCCAAGAATTTTTTTCAACGGTCACTTTCACGATGAGCCGAACGGAATTTTGGCAGTTTTGAAGAAAGAAGAGCGAATTGAAAATCTCATACTGCGTTTGAGATTAAGATTATTTACAGTTTATGTCCAAGGTGAAATCTCAAAAGTGAGGCACAAGATCTGTGTTTACATTTTTTTTTCTTTTTGTGGCAAAACGATTTTTGTTTACCCAGTTGGTATTGCGCGTTGCAAATTAAATTGAACGTTATTGTTGAGATTTCATCGTAAACAAACAAAAAAAGTGAACTGCTTTTAAATCCAGTTCAGTTTTACAGAAAATGATATCTTAAGTGACAAAAAGAAAGAAAGAGGTAGGTTAAATTTTGTTGATTGCACTTCGAAAGCAAAAATTAAGATTTTCTTGAAGGTGTCTAACCTCTTTGTTTCTCTTTGTTTTCTAAGTCTTCTATTGGCAATCATTTATTCACAGATTGAAGCGACGTTCCACAAAAGGGATTCGTGTCGTCGCATTGCGCTGTTAGTTTATAACTTTCACCGAATAAAATTAAAAATTCCGCGTGCGGTTATCTAGAATGTTCATTGATCGACCTGAAGATCCCAATTCAGAACCCAAATCAATGGCGAACACAGTTTTTTTACGATTACAAAGATATAGTTAACTTTTTCAAACAACTTGTTTGATATACATATACCATTTCTATGTACACCTTCAAATGACCGTTTTAAGTTACAAACTAAAATAGTGACGCTTTTTGGATTTTTGTCGGTGTGAGACTACGAAGGATAAAAGTAACAGAGTTCAATGATTAAAAATGGTCCTCTTATAAAAAAAACCAAAATAGTACGTTCAAATAAATGAACATAAATAGAAAAAAAGTAACTTGTTACGTTTAAAATAAGGCAAGTTTTGTGAATGCTTGTTAAGTAAAACTGCTTGTAGTCCCGACGAACATGTCCAAGGAAGACGTCAACAAGATACAACTACTTCGTAAATATAATCCACGTAGGAACTCAAAACTGACCTCAAGTGATGGAAGATGTGCGTCTGTGAGAAAGCACTTGATCACACAGCAAACTACAGAGCGCACTCGATTGCATTTGCAAGTGAGAGACACTTGTGTCAAGTGAACACACCGATCCCAGGACGTTTAACCTGCAGAAAGTATGGACCCAGTTTGCTGATTTGTGTAAAACCATAAGTGAGTTCCAGATACAAGATGACACCAAGCCGAAAACCAATAAATAAACTTTGGACAAGACACCTCGACTACAAGAGTTCATGAATGGCGAATGTTCTCCACTGACCATCGTTCAGTGCCGATGTATTTTCATTGACTAGCGCAGTTAAGGATGAAACAACTTCATGAACCGGTGCCTCAATCATTCAGCAAGTATACCTTTCTTTTAAATTTACAAATAAAACTACGATGCTTTGGCGAATTGGATGACGGAGTTCTGACGCTGAGTGACCATCAGCGACCTCTCGCTCTCCATGGACTCCAAGATCATTTTACATCGTTTTCGGGGCGGCAGATGGGACATCAGTTCCCTAACAGGAATGGCAAGATCCAACGGATCCGGCGAAGGTGCAGGACTCACCGGGTTGCTGCTAGGTGGCGTGAGCATCGACTGACGTCGCTCCTCTTCAACAACCTCGAGAGCCGCTTCGACCCTTCTTCTGGCAGCGTTACCTGGGAGGTCCAGCAGAGACGAACATTCGCTTTCCATAGCAATCGGAATTTCGTAACAAACGAATCCGGGTACTTCCGGGTGGAGATACATTGGCGGTACCTCGGGAGGGGTAGGGTTCGACACTGCTTGGCAGCTTCGTTCCTCGATCGCGGCTGCAGCAGCTGCAACGGTCAACAGTGGGTGGTGATCTGGTGGCGACGCGTGGGATGTGTTAGTTGGTACGGGATATTGAGTCTCGATGCGGGAATAAACGTAATAAGGGGACAGGGTTCGCGGTTGAGAGGGATACGACACGGGCACAGAATTAGGCGGTGACGGTGATGTCGTCGTGATCTGGCACAGTTCCTCTTCAGTCTTGATGTTTTTCATACTACTGGCATTGTTGTGAACTTTTGTTGGGGCAGCACTCGCGTTCTAAAAAAAGAAAGATCATAAAATTAGCAAAAGTGACCGGAAGTAACGAAAATGAATAGTAATGGAACCCACAGAATCGATCAGTAATATACAAATGATATATACAGGTTATATTTTTAAATAAATATGCTATTCTTTGGGTTCCTATTTAATAACAAACAACTTCTTACCATAGGACTGTTTTGAACCAGGCGTGTATGATGAGTGATCTCGACCACAGGTTCGATGGACCCACTAGCCTCGACAGGAGAGTCTCTAGGAGAGTGCAAACCCGAGTCCGAGTGCGTCTTAATGTGCAGTTCCATAGTCTTTTTCGAGTTAAAGGTCTCGTGACATAGCGTGCACTTGTAAACCTTGGCGCCATAGTGCGCCACCTGGTGGAGTTTGAGCACATGGTTGTAGCCGAAAGACTTGCCACAAATGTCGCAGGTGTAGGGCTTTTCGCCAGTGTGCGTGCGCGTGTGCACTTTTAGCTGCTTGGAGCAGGTGAATCCCTTGCCGCAAGACTTGCAGACATAAGGCTTTTCCCCGGTGTGAGTACGCATGTGGATGACGAGTTGACCGCTCTGGATGAACGTCTTGGAGCAGACGGAGCACTTGTGCGGACGTTCGCCGGTGTGTATCCTCATATGTCTGTGGAGTTTTCCGCTGTGCTCGAAGGCTCTGTCGCACATGTCGCACTTGTAGGGACGTTCCTTTGTGTGGATGCGACGATGCACGCTCAAGTTTTCCTTCACAGAGAACGACTTGTTGCAGTACTCGCACTGGTAAGGCTTCTCGCCGGTGTGCGTTCGGTAGTGACGTGTCAGTCTCGCAGGAACCGCGAAAGTTTTGCCGCAGATATTGCACCGGTACGGGTCTTCGCCTTCCTTGCCGTGGGACCTCAAGTGGCTTTGGTAGGCAGTCTTCTGGTCGAAATTCTTGCGACAGAGCACACACTGGAATGCCTTCTCGGCATCCACATTGAAGCTGTTCACACTGGAATCTACGGTAGTAGAGTTCGGACTCGAGAGCACGGCCACCAGGTCTGGGCTACACACGACACTCTTAACAGGTTTTATACCGGTCGTGGACGTCGGCTCTACTGCACTAGGATTATCAAAATTGGTCGCCATCACGGGCGCCTTGAGATGCCGTTTGGCAGCTTCTTCCTCTTTGACTTGCTGGTGTTGCTGCTTCTGGTGATAGTAGCTAACCATGACTGATAGTCTGCAACGAAAGAAAGAAACTAACATTAGAAAAAATTGATGGGGGGTTTTAAGTGGTCATCTATAATGTGTCATTAGATTTTTGCAAAAATCATTGGTGGATTTAAAGTGGTCACCTAAAATGCGTCATTAGATGAATATTCAAAAAAAAAAAAAAAACTGCTGAATATGAAAAGTGTTGAAGTATAATCAAAGAATTCATGAAAGTCAACATATGCTTCCACACGTTCGACATCAAAAATCATATTCATTACCCGTCCGCGTTTCCACACCCCACCGAAAGTTAAGTCTGAGGCCCGCCATTGTTCGGCAACGAGTTAACATGTACGCATTAAAAAGCGGCACACATTTATCCGCGCGTCATGCGCTATACAAGGTCTTTACTTATCAGTCTAAGAATATCTTATGAATATGCATAACAGCACAATCATTCCGATATCTGAATTGAAACGCGTGTCAGAAAAACGTGTGATAATAAAAAAAAGAAAACCGTCTCGATCTCTTCCTCTTGTACGGAAGTATCTACCTCAACATAGATATCGTTTCTCTTGAACGGGATTCTATAAATAAATCGTGTTTGGAAATTTTTAAATGATGACGGGACATATCTCCCGACGGCGGAAGAAACCCGAGCCGAGCCGTGTTGGTGTAGGAATTAATTCGTCGCATGGCAAATCCCAGCGGTGCGCCTCTCATTTAAAAGTATTTGAATGCAACGGCAGGACAACTGAATCGAAGTGCAAACAAATGCGCTTCTAATTAACAACTTCCACAAGAGACGCAAGAATGTAAACAAAACGATGACGAACGTGAGAGAACGACCTCCAAAATCATATTTGACATTGAAACTCAAGCGATAACAATACGCGATGTTTACTAATTTTCTTTGAAAATAATAGATGTTCTTGTTTGTAAATAAGCGAAGCAAGAATTTGATTAGAAATGGGTTTAGGAATTGTTTGTTAATTTATTTTAAACAAACGAATGATAAACGAAAGTTGATTAAGTGATCAATTGTCGAACACTATTGTTTTTAAGAACGTCCACGGCTCATTAGCATAAAAGCGCTAGTCCAAGTGCAATGTTCAAGTACGGTTACAATAATGAACGCGCGCGCATACTGGATGAAAGTCCGTACGCTTACACGCGCGACGCCGACTTTCGTGAGGAGGCAGCAGGAGTGGTTTTGGAACGCGCTCGCGCCAGGCGAAAACCATCGCCCGCTGCCTCCACGTGTAGCGTTCGCACTTTTTTATAACGATCACCGACCTCGTGCAACTCGGCGCGCGGTAAGGACGTCGAGTTACATCATTGGCAGAGGCGCTCGCAAAGCTCCTCGATCGTAGATTTGTCTTTTTATCGAGTTTTTTTTCTCTTCTAGTATACCTAATTTTTTGGTAAAATTTTACCGATCGTGGTTCCTCGTGAAAATACATTATCGATCCCTTAAAATGGCCCCATGTAACGCCTGGGGGACGTTCCTGCGAGGGGAAAATTTCTCTGCGCATGAATTGGTGCGCAACGGTGTTCGATAAAAACACCCCAGTTAGAACATTTTTGATGCTTAGAAATTAGGATTAGATTTTTTCTTCTCTTTATGATAATTTTAATTTTTCTTTTCAACTTTTTTTTGAATTAGTAATTTTTATAATTGTTTTTTATGATATTTTTTTTTACTATTTGAATGTCGATTGCATTGGACATTTTACAGACCATTTGATTCTATCAAAATATCATTTAACAATCTCTGAACAGGTATTTTAGATTTAATAAATGGTATCTTGTTTTCTGACCTACGTTCATAATTCAAGCGATGAATTCTTTACTTTCATTTCTGTGACTTGAGGAACATTTTTCAGCCAGAATTACAGTTATAGAAAAAGCCTATAAACACAATCGGACATTTAAAAAGGGGCTCGACCGAAAGGAAATCCCATCAAGGACAGAACACTTTCTTCGAAATAGTAATATTGACATATCGAAAATCTGCAAGGAATATTCCACTCGAAAGTTCCACCACTATCTCCCTCTTTCTCTACTTAAGTAGAAACGACAACATACAAGAAAGAGATGGACCATGGGCTTATAACTTTCTTGTTTACTCCATTAAAAACAATTACTCAGACGTTAATTGTGCCGTATCTTCAATATGTAAGCAATTCAAAAAACAACTAATTTTACCTCTTCACTTTCATACGTGAAGATTAAAAACAAAAATCTGTCAAAAAAAGGACAAAGCAAAACAAACGCTCCAAAACGTCACTGCCTCGAAACCGTACCACTTAATGGAAAATTACAAGTTGTTGAAATAAAATTTTAAAATTGTGTTGTAAGAATGAAAGTACCGAGTAATATAACTCAAGTGCAATTTTTGTTGACTGTTTGCAAATTTTTTAAATGTAAAATGTCATCATAAATGAAGTGTCACAAATGAAATCTTCTGGGAAATAAATTGCACAAAAATGTTCAACATGCTGGTGTGCAATATAAACAGAAACAAAAAGAAAGATTATTTTGAAAAGCAGTACGAAATTGTTTTTCGAAAAAAAACTTACGAAAAATTAAACCAAGTTAGCGAGGTGGGTCAATCTTGTTGGAGCACATTCAAAACAAGGAAACTGATTCGTCAGGAAAAGTCAGCGAAAACCGTGAACGACGTTTCCGTGTGACGATAAACTTGTAAACAAAACTGTAACGGAGTCAGGATCGGTGCGCACGGATCATGACTGCGCGGCCGATTCACTTGTGCACCAGTATCGTGATTTAACGTAAACGAGCGACGAAAAACCGAAGGAACCGCCTCAGGGCGACCAATCGTACTATGCAATGTTTACCTCCTACTCGCGCCGACGAGTCACGGAAATCATCGATCACAACCGAAAAGCACGAGGCGAAGTCAGGGACAGCGCGCGCGGCCCCTCCATCTGAATCCCCACCGCCGAGCGGCGGCGACGACGACCTACAATTTGGGGTGCCCGAGACCTTAACAGCACGTGGAGGTTGCAGCAGCGGTTTTCGCCACCAGAGAAGCGCGTGCGAGCCTGAGCCGAGTCACACGCAAGGACGACGAGAGAGAGCGACTATCGCGCGACAAAGACAACCGACCGGTATTTCCCGTAAGAGCAACGGATCTGCACGTAGCACAAACGTTCGATCCCAAGTGCTATACTTTACGAAATATTGTTTTTAACCCTTTGAATCTGGAAATTTGAACAAGTTGCCTTAGAAGCAAGATGACGTTTTGTGATATTGAAGCATAAATGCGAAATCAAGTAAACAACATTTTGCGATTTTGTACAATTTTTTTTGTTTATGCATTTTTTATTTAGAATTTCAGTAATTTTTAATTATGATGATTATAATTTAATTTGATATAGGTTTAATTAATTAATTATGAAAAGACCAATCAAAATGTACAAAAACGTGCAAATATAAAACGAAAAACATCAAAATGATAAGTTTAAGTTTGACAATTTTGGCCAAAATAAAAGAAAATATAATTGAGATTGTTTCAAAATTTGGCAAATTTTAATGAAACGGTTTTTGAGAAATTTAGTTTTTAGAATTCGCGAAAGAAATAGCCTACAGGTGGCGCTGATGTAATATACCAAAATGGCGGAGTTAAGGTCTTTTTGAGGTTATGTCAATTTCAGACGAAATTGCTTGATCGATTAATATATTTTTAAACAATAATTTTTTTTATAATAAATTTGATAATTTTTTTATAATAAACTTATGAATATTTCGATTTTTTTTAATAACCTCAATACAAAATTGCAATTTGAAAAATAAAATATAAGTCTCATTTGCAGCTTCTGCAACGCCAAAAAATGTAAACAAACGTCAGAAAACGGCAAACGGCAGAAATTATAATCTAGAAAATGAAGCAATTTTTCACTTATTTTTTTCCTTTGACGGGTATTTTTTCCTTTGACGTTTTAAAAAGTTTAATTTTCACATGAGTTAACTTTTTTAAAATAATAATTACGATTTGTCCGTTCCACTTTTCCATACAATTTTTATACGATTTCAATTTTCTAGGAATTGCACAAAAGTTTTTAAACGCGGGTCGAAAGAATAAAAATAAAGATATTTAATTTTAATGAGAACAAGTTATATTTAAATCAATGACCTAAATATTGTTGAATTTGAACAAAATTTGCATGATGTTTGCGTTTTGTACACTTGCACAAGTTCAGGCCAAGATGCAAATTTTAGTAGATTCGATAAAAAAATTTATGATTTTGTTTTGTGTCTCTTTCATGCGAGAGGATGGGGTCGACTAAAATGTCAGTGGAGTACGGCCACGAGCTATTAGTAGATAGTAGTAAAATAACTTGTGAAAAGTTAAGAATGAATGTGATAACACATTAGTGGCGATAAGGTCATTTAAACAAAATTTAGTAGGTTTTTTTTCTGGTTTCTGTTAATGACACTGTAAGGTATTTCAGAAGCGACCAAGATTTTTTTACATCGTTATAGTTTAAAAACGAAGCTTACACTTTCTTGAAGAAAAAAAAAATTCTATCGAAAACTGGTAACAAAAGGTGAGGCTAAAATAAAACTATTTTAAAAATAGTATTTAAAATTTTTTATTCCCAATTTTCAAGGATGAGTTTCGGTTGACATTTTGAAACTAAAGAAGTTCTTTGAAAATGCACATATATCAAGAGAAACTACAAGATCGAAAGAATCCAAACTACTTATTAGAGTTCTGTAGAATGTATCAATTACTTATACCAAAAAAAGATCTATTAACTTTCGAATGTTGATTCTCTTAGAAACCACACAATTGGAGTCAACAACCTGCGAAACCATTTTATAGTCTCTCATGATCCCGGTCTTTGTTGTCTGACCGTTTTTACGATTGTTGATTAATAAATTAATTAAATCTTGCTTAAATTTCGTTTAAAATGAAAAAAAAAAACAAAAACGATTAAAAAATTTTTGGAATTTGTTAACAAAGATTAGGTTCAAAGTCCTTTAAAATAAAACGGAGGTTTTTTCTTTTCATTCTTTACTATTCATGAATGTGTCTTTTTTGTGAATTCGACAAAAAAAAAACCAACTTTTTTTAACTAAAATCACGCGACATGAGTTTCGAGAAACGTTTCCATTGAGACAAAATAAATTCTTTGTCAATCGGCTTAATAGACTAAAGCTGTTTCGAATTTTTTTTTCTTTTTTTTTTTTTCAAGGCAATATTTCATCGGGGGAAAAATCTTGTAAACTGACCTTCCATTAGAGAAAAAATAGTATACCCAGAATCTATTGGGAAACTTTTTTTTATTTTTCGTCTAACGCAAACAGATGTTGTGTACTGTTATATAATTCACATCTTGATCTTTTCTCAAAAATATACATTGGCCTTTTTTTTATTTCTATTTTTTGCATTGTTTTAATTCTATTTATAAATTTTTGCATTTCTATTTTTTCTATTCATATGTCTATATTTTTGATATTTTTGTTATTGTTTTTGCAAATGCTAATTAGCAGCAAGTTATTTGAAAAAATAAACCAATGATTAATGAAAATAACAAAGATAAGTCCCAGGAAATAAAAAATAACGAGGGTCTTTTATATCAGCCGATTAAGGACGGCCGAAAATTATCGCACTTGGCTTTTCTTCGAGTATTGACCCATACAGGAATACGGGAGACCGGGATGAGAGTAGAAAGCAAGAGAAAGCGAGAAATGGGCAGGGAGCCGTGCCGGCCAAGCCCCTTGGAGGAAATAAGACGGGACTACGGGTTGGTTCAAGTTTGATCAAAGCGAGCAAATGAAAATTATAATTTTGCCCATCGGACGTGATGATTGCGGAAGAATTCGCGTACAATGTAACTTCTATGGGGAGGTATTGAAAAATGTATACGACATCTGGCTCTGTAATTGGCAGCCATCTTGTCCCATCTATAATCACATAATTCGTACTGGTGTAATTACGATACACGTGCACGAGAGATTAAAAACGGAAAAAAAACATGGTTTAAATTTTAATTGGTTTAAATTTGTGCGATAAGATTAGATACACAAATGTTTATACGACAGCGTGTGATGAAAACTCAATATTTAGACAGACCGAGAAGGCGTTAAGAAAACAAGCCCGGATCGGCCGATTTAATAGATCAAGTTCATTTCCTGGGTGTAAAATCGAATTTCGGTCAGCTCGCTTTTGTTTGTTTGCTTTCGGCGATCGCGAGTTCTTTGATATTTCGAAATCAGAAGTAGAGCGAATCTGACGCGTGGTAACGAGAGAAAGAAAAAAAAATTATCAAGAAACAAAAAAAAAAAAGAAACAAGGCGCGTTACGTCATTTGGCCCAAAACCGTTTCATGGCGCGAATGTTTACCAGATGCTGTACTTGCGAACCGAAAGAACCCACTCGTATTGTTGAATTTTCGGGTGGGACAAAAAGAGCCGCTTGATATAAAAAAGAAAACGAAAATTTTGTACCAGATGCGATAGCGATGCGTAATCAGAGAAGGATCTCACGAGGGTGCCGACGCGAGGACAATGGAAACGCTGCAAATGAAGCATAGATATTGATTTTAATAAAAGTATAATAACGAGAACAGAGAGCCTGGATTTACTTGGATGTTTTCCCGTTATCGTCGAAGGTTCAATGGAAAAGCGAGAGGAAGATCCGGAGACACTCAAGAACAAACGACAAAAAGCTAATTTTTTTCTTTTTGCAGGGGCCGGTTTTCGGAGCAACCCCAACATGAGGTGTGGAACGAATCGACTTCAATCCCCTTCGTTCTTTTGGTCAGAGTTATAATCGAAGAATTAATTTCGAGAGCGAAATTTCTAGTAAACATGACCCCGGATAAGAATGCAGAATGTTTGCATTTGGCAAATTAATATCTGCAGTGCGTTGAGAATGAACACGCGACCAATACGAGGGTGATTCTTTTCATCTTCATAATTCTAAAGCCGAATCCAATAAGGGCGACCGGGATAGTCGAAACTTTTAAAAATGGGTCAAGAAAAACATAAGAAAATAGAGAGAAGGAAAACACGTTCTTTTTAATAAGAATAAAAGTTTGTTGATAACAGAAATATATTTCTTGACCCAAAAAATAAATTCAACTTTCTACGTCTTTTTTTGTTGTTCTATTTTTTAGCCAGTGTTTAAAAGTGGAGTCTCGTTTTGGGTGACCTGGGCGAAATTAACCAAACGGTTATGGGCCTTGTTGCGATCGCCTTCTTTCCAGTCCCGAAGCGAAAACAACATTAATAGTGCGAAATCGTTGTTTTCGAAAACAAACACCTGTCCACGTGTGGTTCTCCCGAGAACCTCTCGTAACGCAGCTGTTTGATGAATTCCATCTACAGCCGACTTGGGAGATCTCATCCCAGTGACGGGCAATTAAAAATTAACCGATGCGTCTTCTGTATACGGATACCCGAAAGGACGTGACGCGTCCCTCAGCATGAATCACTTGAGGGACCTTTTTATTTCACTTCTCTCTTATTTCCTCAAACATTTTTGCAGAGGGGTGCGACGCAAATAAAAATACGCTTCTCTCAATTCATTATTCACTGTGGAAGATGACGTTTTTACAAGATTTTTAATTTATCCCAATTTTTATTAAAAAAATGTTCCAATTTTCCAAGAACTGTCTTAAAATAAGACACTTGTTTAAGATACCTAGATGAAACTTTTGAAAATGTTTATAGTGAATTTAAAATATAAAAATATGTAAAAAAAAAAATTAAGATCGAAAAAAGAGGGAGAAGATTAAAAATTAAAAAGAGAAGTAAAATTAAATTCAGCTCGGAATTAAACAGGCCATAAGAGAGTTGATTAGCAGTTGCAAATTCCAGAGCTTGAAACTGCAGGCTGCGGAGTGTATTTTGCAATCATTATGGCGGTACGAATTTTTATTCGGGCGTAGTGCCTTCTTGCGACTGCGGGCATCGTTTCGACAGTTGTATCGTAATTTTTTACTGCGTGCCGGTTTGTCTGTGCGGGTCTCCCAACTCGGCACGTCACTGATAGGCCGTGGCTGTGTTGGTGCACGCGCCGTGTCTTTCGCTTTCACCGTGCCTCAGTTTCTTCTTGCGCGGCTTTTAACCACGAGAACGCGCGCCACGAGGAGTATTTATGCGAGCGCATTATTTTAAAAACACTCCGAGACACCTTTTGTTATTTTTACACGCGCTCCTCACAACTGGACGACAAAAATTGTTTTCTTATCTCAAACATTCGTTCGCATTCACAAAAATTTTCATTCCAAAATTTATTTTGCAATACAAAATTTACAAGTTTATTTCTCATCGCCCCTCAATTTTTTTCTTCTATTTTTAATTTTTGTTTGTTTGTATTTTTTTTCGTTTTGGTTAATATCTTTTGTTTATGTATTTTGTTTTGTTATTGTTTCTTGGTTTGTTTATTTATTTATTTTTTTCAATAATGGTTAACCGCTGACGACCTCTGGTACCAAAAAGCAAACGAAGCAATTCTTAAACCAAAAAACGATAGGTGGATAATTGAAATTCATCTGGAAGGCACGTTTAATGACCTAAGGCAATTTAGTCCACGACTGAAACGACTCTTATCAAGCACAATAAAATATTATATTTAGTCGCTGACGCACACGAAAACAGAGTACAATATTTTATCGGCGAATTATACGGGGATTTAATCATTGTTCATAATCAGCGACTACTTTATTTTTTGTTGAGGAAGCTTTCAAAATAGTGGACTTCCTTGAAAAACATCTCTGCCAAAACGCGAGTTAGCGGTGTCATAATGCCGGATTTGCAAGTAGCGCTACTAATCGCGTGTCGATATTTTGCTCGTGGATCAAAACGTGTACATGATGCCAACTTGTGAAAACAACTCTGAGGACAAACATACCGAATGCATCCTTGATCGAAATATGTTTCGATACCAAAAAAACAACTACTAAAAGCCTTTTTGCAATCTAAACTTTGTTTATGATTGTTTTGTATTTTATTTGTCATTTTGGTTTTGTTTTGTATTTTGTATCGTTTGTTTATTGTTTTGTATTTGTTTGTTTTGGATGTTTTAATTTTTTTTTGTTTTTGAGACGAAATTGTTGGAACAATTGTATTGGTCACGCGCCCTCTCGTAACGTATGAATGATCGAAAGTCGAAAGTCTCAGATACAAGATTGCCTATAGCGCGGAGGTGTAGTCAAAACATTGGTAGTCGACGCTAAATTTGTTAGTTAACAAATGTGGCGACACCAACGGTCGAGAGAGGTGTTATAGATGGTGCGCTTGAGGAAGGCTGCGAATATCCGCGCAAATTGTCAGATGAATAAATGGAAGTAATACTTTGACAGAGAGTGTAGAGCAATGACCTACTGTGTATGCTGCACGTGTAAGACCAAAACCGCTCCGACTGCCTCCGCGCCGGGGCATTGCACGCGACGCGCGCTATCAACTCGGACCGTTGTTTTTTTCATCCTCTATTGCTCATTATCGCAACTATTTTTGCTCGCCAATTTTCGATCCCCCTACTAGTCGACAATTCGCGTTCTTTTTCTCTCTTTTTTTTCCTGTTTACATAAATCAGCACCAACGCGAGGCAAAGTTTTTTTTTTGCAAGTAGATAAAATTATACATCACAGAGAAGAGGAAAAAGAATTGTTGATTGTTATTCCCGCGCGATTCCCAAAAAACCTTGCGATTCGACCCCGAACAACAAAAATATTAACATTAAAAAAAAACGCTCGGTCAAATTTATTCCAACGAAAAAAAAAATTGTCACATTGTGTGTCATCCGGATGATTTTCATAATGTCGCTGTTAATATTTTTAATCGCTGATGTGTGTCTGAAAAAAATTGTCAGGGACGGTAGCAGAAGCTTTAGTTTACTTTAAAAATATTTGGTTTTGATTTTTGTTAACGAAAAAAGAAAAAAAGAAAACAAAAAACATTGTTTTGTGTATTTTTTGTGGTATTTATGGATTGTTGATTTGTTTTTTGATTATTGCACATCATCTTTTTAATTCAAACGAGTAAGTTCGTATAACTCGGTTGTATATTTGCACAGCAAACAAATTCCTCGTTGACTGACTCGCGCGCGTCATTTTCATGCTTTGTCTACGAAATGTTTGCGTTATTACGAACAAAAATCTTGACGTTCAATTTAAATCAATTTAATATAATTTGTCAACTCGATTTCGTTTGAACTGCGTCGAATAAAAAAAAAAAATGAGCGGTGTTTTTATCAGGAAATTTTTCACAAGTTTACTTTCAATATCTACAGTATATCACTGAGAATAAATATTTAGAAGATCCTACGACCTGATTATAAACTCTGGAGCAACAAAAACTTTTATCGAATTTCTTAGAACTGGATTGAAAATTGAATTTCGGCATTTGAAAAAAAAAGAAGGAGGCGGTTCTTTAAATAAAATTCGAGTCGAGAAGACGACTATAAAAATCGACGAAATGAAGCTTCATTAATTTTAAAAGAGTCGTGCATTTTGATTTCATAACCCATTCTATAATTAAAACGCGAACGCTCGTCCGGTTGGATGTTATGAGATCCCATTGAACAAAAATATAATTTACAAAAACACGTCGTTCCCCCCTTTTTTTAAATTTAATTTATTTTATTCAAATGAGGTTATAATATTGCAATCCTTGTTTTTGATAGTTTTAATAAAATATTAAAAAAAACAATGTCACTAAACATGACGTAACTGAATGTTTAAGTTTAGAAAACAATTCAAAAGGTTGAAAGTCTAAGATCGTCAGCGTTACAAGGTAATGAAGTTTACAAACAAAATACATCGCTACGTCAATATTACAATTCAACAATTCATAGATTGACGTAGCAGATATATAACCTGTCATCCTGACGGAATTTTCATGTTCTAGATTTGATAATTTCTTTTATCGCATTTTTTTTTGAAAGATAAACTTGTAAAAGGATACAGTACAGCGTTTATCCGGAGTAGATATATAATTCAATCTAAGTCGAAAAAATAAAATTGGGTCGAATTGCTCTCATTCATAGGGGGCGATTTATTCGGCGACATGAATCATAGTGGCAACATTGTCGCAATTTACTGTGGGGGGTTTTGTCAAACTTGTTCTATCTAGGACAATCCTACCGGAATTAAGGCAGTGTCTTCCCCTTCCTGTACTGGATTGAAACTTGTTATTTTAAGCCACCTGCATATGGATTTTTGGATTATCCTAAAATACAAACCTTGGAAGCAAAAAATTCAAGTAAAATAGGGTAAAAAAAGTAAAATAGAACAAAACCAAAAATTTATTTCAAACGAATATTATCTTCTGATTTGCTGTATTTCTTTTCTTTTTTTTTTTTTTTTTTGAAAACGAAAATAATAAATGAAATGATAAAAAGAGTAATAATAATAAAATGATGATATAAAATTAATGATGATGAAATCATTTAAAAATATAACATTCAAAAGATATGGTGTGAGCATAGATACAGAAAAGACTGCGTGGAGAAGAAGAGTGAGATAGAGTGTGAGGAGGATGACGCGAGCAGAGTGTAGAATTCGGCCTAGAGTTGTCAGTGCCTTGACCAATCTCAACGCGACTTGTTTTAAGCTATGTTGCGCCTCGATCGCGGCGGAGCCTGGTAATCGCTCCGAGCGTGTTAGACCTAATCTAATAATATAACTATATATGGGCGGACACAAAGGCCAAACTTCGATTCTCATTTTAAGATTCACAGGTTTGGCAGCTTTTAATTTACAATGAAATTTACAATGAAAACTTCTCTTATTCATAAAATCTCAATTTTTTATTAAAAATAGAAATTTAATCATTTAATTATTAATTAATCATTTTTACAACTCTTATTGTTAATATTATTTAGTTTTTATATTTTTATTTTGTTTATTTTAAGTGTTTTTTTTTAGGTACAATAAAAACTTAATTTATAAAAAAAAATTGATCGTATCTCCATATTTTCATAAAAAACCTGGTCGTCTTTGTCCATCACGTCGTTTTCTCGCTGGGATTCTGATTTTGTTTCCTCCGAAAAATCATGACGCCGTAAACAATGGCCGAAAAGCTGGTTCCTTTATCTGGTAGGCGGACCGACGACCGAGTCTTGGGAAATAAACTGACCTCAATTTCTCTTTAAAAATACCGCCAGAGATGAAAAAAAATGTTTTCTTGGTCGCGAGAAAAATTGGGAGGTATTTTTGAGGGGGTAGGAGCAAAAGTCACGCGAGTTCGATGACACTGCGTAGGGCGTAAGGTGGATCCTCGCAGCCAACAAAAAGGGACGGTTAAAGGTCGTCGACCGGAGTCCACGTGTCGGACCGATGTCAGTATGCCGCTTCTATAACTCCTTCAAGGCCGTTAGAAGAATGCACTAGTAGACTTTCTCTCTCGTCCCTGGAGCTTTCAATGTTGTAACACTCAAAATAGAAAAAACACACGAGCCAATGAGATAATCGAGGAAGTTAAAATTGTAAGGGGAAGATAAGGCTCGTGGTCCAAGAAGTTACAAGGTTTTGCATCAGGCGTTCCCGTGTAACATAACTTTTTTACTTTTTTGTTCACGTTTTATAAATGTTTGCACGTTTTCAAGATTGCAAAAATTGTTGCAAAATGAGAAAATTAAAGCTAGATGAAAGAAATTTGTTTTGTTTCATTATCCTCTTTGTTACAGCCAAAAAGTAAATTTCATTATACGAGTTTTACATTTTTCATTGATATTTTTAAGTTTTATTCATGTTTAAATAAAAATGCCAAAAACAAAACAAAAAAGTTTTGGTTGTTCTGAAAAATATTTGTTTGCAAATAAAAATTTGCAAAAAATGTAATTAAAAAAAGGTCGAAAATGAAAGTATTCATTTATTGTTTTAATATTATTACAATGCAACTTTTAATTTTAATCTAAAAATCTTGGGGAGAAATGGTAAAATTAAATGTTTTTCTTAATATTTATTGAAAAAAAGGTAAATAACAATTTCTGGAACGGTAAAACGTTATATTTCCCGATTACGGTAATTGTCCGGCATTGTTACCAACTGAATGTATGAAAAGTTACCGACTGCAAGTAAGGTAGTGTCCTGTCGGTAACCACACGAATGCAAACAAAACATGTTTCCATCTTGAAATACGGAGCGTTGTGGAACGAGTGCTTTTTTGGATTTTGCCGGTGGGCCGTTGTTTTTTCTTAATCGGGCCCAACCAATAAACCGCCAAGGTAATGATTTTCATTGTACAATTATCTGTCTCGAATCATAACACAGTTCATAATTTTTATTTTATTTAACCCGGACACTTTCGAAGGTTTTCAACAATCACTCAATTCTAACCTCAAAATCGGTGTTTTGAAGCCGATTGTTGAATGAAATTGAACACACAAACGTTATTCTCGTACATAACAAATTCTAATTATTACAATGTTAACTATTTTTGATATTCAATTTTTTTCAACAAACTGGAATCAAAAAATATTCAACTTATTTATTTTTATAATTTTATTTGTTTTTCGATTGCCAAATTGATTAACTAATGAAAAAAACTTTATCAATTAAAAAGTGTCAGTGAACCTTTGAATATTAAAATAAAAACTTCTCACAACGTAATTGAGACAATAAAAAACAAAACAACACTGCAGTGTACAATTTCAACAACGTTGCAGCTATTAAATCAATACAAATTAACTAACAAAATAAATGATGATACAAATTAATGAAACTGATAGAATGAATAAATAAATAAATTTACATCCACAGATGATTGGCAAAAACAACAAAATGTTGCAACACATCAACTACAGGGTGCGCATCATCCTGCAGGATTCGCGCACCTTTATAGGGACCTTCAAAGCCTTCGACAAACACATGAACCTCATCCTCGGGGACTGTGAGGAGTTCCGCAGGATTAAACCAAAGAACACCAAGCAGCCTGAGAAAGAAGAGAAGAGGGTACTGGGATTCGTTCTCCTCCGAGGTGAGAACATCGTTTCCCTCACGGTCGAAGGACCTCCGCCTCCGGAGGAGGGTCTTCCTAGGGTACCCATTCCTGGCGCAGCTCCAGGCCCGGGTATGAGTCGCGCGGCTGGCAGAGGAATGCCTGCAAATGTCACCGGTGTTCCTGCAGGTTTACAAGGTCCTGTGAGAGGAGTTGGTGGTCCTTCGCAACAAATCATGACTCCTGTGAGCAGCGGACAGGTTTCTGCACCACCACAGATGCATCCTGGTGCTCCCCCGAGGATGCCCGTTGGTGGACCTCCACCTGGCATGATGGGCCCGCCTCCTGGAATGATGGGTTTGTTATAATTTTTTGCCTACATTTTCCTGAGCTTCAAACTATAAAGATTTATATTTTATTAAGTTTATTAAGGTTATATTTTAATAAGATCTTTTGGATATTTTTGTCTGATCGTTGAATTTTTCATTGTAGGAATGCCACCTGGTATGCCACCGATGAGTCGCGGCGGACCACCCATGGGACCGCCAATGAGAGGGCCACCACCAGGAATTATGCGAGGTGGACCACCCCCGCGTCCCTACTAAACGAGCCACTAATTATAAAAGATATTCCGTACAATAAAAACCAATTTTTATATTGCAATAAGATGTATGAGTCTGTCGACATTTTCTTTTTCAATCTTTCTTTTTATACAATGATCAAATTTTTTCCGTTCTGTTTTTAAAGTAAAACAATGTGTTAACGAAAGTGGATCTTCATAGACAATTATTTTTCTTACGACGTGTTTTATAAAAGTACGTCGAGGATTAATGTTTTCAGTTTGAAATTGCATTTTCGATTTGGAAACTGATTTTTTTTTCTTAGATGTAATTATTTCAAATGTAATAAACAGGAATTTGATACATTAAATTCTGGATTGTATTTCAGACAATAATTTCCAGAAATATTTTGTACATTATTTAATTACCATTTACGAAAGTCCAACAAAATTTTTTTGATTTCAAATCCATCTTTATTGCAACGACATTGTATACTATTTTGCTACAATTATGTTATTCAATTCGACCGAGTTCGTTATTTGTCTTTGTTTCAAAAAGTAAACAACGTCAAGTTTTGATCGTCGCGAATGCCGAGGGGCGTCCAGAGGGGGCGCTTCGATTAATAATTTCTCTGTTCTCTCGGCACAAACTTGGCAACAGCGAGTGTGTTCGCGCGCGACCCGCGGTCAACTTCGCGCATCAATAGTTTGTACGCGCTGTCAACACACGGGGTAAATAGGAAATGTGATTCGCCCGTGGGTACGCGTAAATTTGCTCCAACTGGCCCGACGGTTCTGGAGAAGACGCGCGTCGTCGCACGAGGATGTTGCCGCGGCTGGAAATGTCCCGCGACGAGTGTCGCAAATGTTTGCGATGCCTCGGTAAGGTTATGTTTTAATCATTTTTCCCTCTCAAAAATTCTCCAGCGGCCAAAATCGTCCGTCCTTTGCACCATGTAAACATCAACATAACCTCAAAATTTGCAAAAAAAATTTTGCAACAAAGAAAGGCGGCCCACGTTTGCTAATTCCCTTGATTTTGTTCCTCTTTCGATTTTATTTTACATTTTTTTTCTGTTTTGTTTGAATCCGTGTCTGCAATTGTGTTTACGTTCTGTATGTGCTAATTGTTTGTTTTTGTTTTCAGAATTGGACGCTTACGCGAATATGGTATCTGTGCTTCGCGCTCAAGGCCCATACACCGTCGACAAGAAGAAATTACTCCAAGAGCTTGCGAGTGTCCTGCACATCTCAAACGAGAGACACCGCGCAGAAATTCGCAGGGCAGTCAACGATGACAAGTTGTCCGCCATAGCCGAACAGTACGTCTCTGTCTGCAAGTTTTTACTTTTTTTTGTTTTCCTTCATCGAGAATGCCCATTCTTGTTTTCTGACAAGAAACAACGTGAAAGTCACTTCGTGAAAGACAAATGTGACTTGACTTTTATTCAACCATCACTTTTATTAATTCTCTTCTTTATCTTCAAATCTTGTTTATCATCTTGTTACTTTTTGTTTTCTCGTTTTATTTTCTTGATTTGATTTCTTGTTTGATTGTTTTGTTTTTTTAGATTTTTTGTTGTTATTTGTTGAGATTGTAAAAGGGAATTTTGCATTCAAGGTTAAACGGGCCAAACACTTGCACGGATTGGGCGATTGAAGGTCGCAGAACGATACCTTTGTTGCCGAGACTGAAAGCCCACAACGCGTTTACAACGTTGGCCAACAGCTTATCGATAGTCACCGCTATTGCGAACGAGAAGGAACCTCGCATTGTAAAAAAACCAGTCGAAGTCAAAGGTGAATTACTTGATACATTAATCATTTATTTTTAAAGAAAACTACAACATTCATTTTTTCTTTTTTCTTTTTTTTTTTTTTTTTTAATAAAAAATGTTAACCCGATTTCATTAAGAAGACAATTACACTAATTCTACTGAATTAAAAAGTTGTTCTTTTCCTTGACTTTTGTGTTAAGATGCAAATTGATTTTTTTTCAGAAATTCCATCGAAGGCAGTCAGACCACCGTATGCAAATATTGACGTAACCGAAAGTAGGAAAAGAAAACGAACAGTTGCAGACGTGAGTAAACGATTTGCGTTGAATTTTGATTGAAAAGTACTGGCAAATTTGAAACTGGTTCATTTTATTATTTTTTCAGGGTTTGAACAATGACTATTATAAGCCGAAATTTCCATCATACAGGTTCGACCGATCTATGGTGCCGATGCCAACTCCTAACAAAGTATTTTCAAATCAATTATTAATTTCATTTCAATGTTGACTATTTTATTAAGATCTCTATTTTAATTGTTTATTTCGTTTATAGTGTCGCCGTACGCTTTCGCATCCTGCTGATGTACCAAGACAGACAAAAAGTATGACATCGATTCCTGTGTCAACACCTCACACTGGTATTTATTGTTTTGACGATAAATAAAGCAATTGTTCAAAAAGATTGTTATAACTAAATTGAAAACGATTTTATTTTTGAGACATTGGAATTGTGAATTCATTGGTATGAATTTATTGTTATAGCACCTGCTCAAAACTTGGTACCTCAAAATTTGGTTTGCAATAACACGAAGGTCCAGATCCACCGAGGCAATGCGAGTTCCGCAGTTCCTATAAACCTAACAAAAAAAGAACATAAGCAAATTGCCCGCACGAAACCAGCGCGCCATGCGCCGAGCAACAATGGCATGGAATCTGAGGTTAAGGATAGTAATGTTAGCACCGATAAAGGTTTGTGGATTAGAAATAAAATATTTCTAAGAACTGTCTTTATCTTGAAGTTCAGATATCAAATAATCAATGTTTTTTTTCAGCAATAAAATACGTACCCATATCTAATAGCGTTCAACAAATCTCAAAGTCTGATTTAAATTCTAATACGCAATGCATAAAAACTGTTCCTGTTACAACTGATGTCACACCAAATGAAAAATGTGTTCAACAAAGTAATTCAATACTTTTGTATATTTTAATTCCATTCATCCTTATCGATGTTTTGTTAAGGTTCTGATTTCACGATATTTTGAACACGTTTCAGGCAATGTTTTGCAAACGCCAACGACGAATCCCCCTTGCTTTACATCGTGTGGTCCTGGTCCTCCTGCGACCGAGCCACCTACTAAAGTAACACCTACCTTCATACGTAACAAATATATGAAGATCAATAAACTTCCTGCTTCGAAAATGGTACTTGTTTGGAAAATAAATTTTATTTGGAAAATTAAAAGTTGATGCAATTTATGATTTTAATCGACGATTCTCTGATTCAGGCTGGTGCAAAAATTGCCACGAAAGGAAACTTCATCGTCCTGCAAAAACCGCTGAGAGAAATAACACTATCACACGGTGGAAAGGTATTTTACGAATGCAAAAAATTGATAATTAAACTTTTGAAATGATCGGTTATTATGCAGATTATTAGATTTGATGATTGAATTATTTATGTCGCAGGAAGTTCGAGGTAAACTGATCATGGAAGGCAAAAATGTGCGCCTGGCGAATCAGCAAAATGCAAATTCGTATTGCTCCACCGCCGTTGTACCGAACAGGACGACTCAGAACACAAACTGCAACGGGGAACAAAGTGCAACGAATTCTGTCGCGACGACTGTTGTGCATGCTAAAGTAAAAGACTTAATTTTTCAAACAAATTGCTTTAACACATAACAAACTGAAATTAAAAACTAATTGGAGATTGAATTGTACAAAACATGATTTTTTTCAGGCAAATAAAGTTTCTTTGAATGCTCACAGCGACTCATCCGAAAACTCAAAAACTAACAGTCCAATCGATCAAGGACCGACAAATTTCGACATGAGATTCGAGGCGGCACTAGTCGATCAAACCGAGCAGGATGAAGTTTTCTCGTCGCAAGAAAAAAGTAATGACAGTACAAATACACTATCTTCAGTTGAACTCAATTCGCAAAATGAATTTTCCCTGAGTGAAAAACATCAGGACGAGTCAGTACCAAGTCCCATTTTTATTTAAACGTCATTGTCACGGAAACACAAGGTTTAAATCAATTTTTGTTTCAGGGACGAAAAAGAACTGAACGAAAACAACATCTTGTGCGACGAAGACGAAACTGAAAGTTCTGCGACGATCGTTGAAGGATATTTGGACCCACAGACTGGAATTTATAATATTGAAACAACAAGTAAGATGACAATAATATTAAGAAAGTCGATCAAAATATCTTGTTTGTTTTTTCATTAAATTTGTTTAACATTATTTTATTTATTTATTTTTCTATTGCAGCTGAAATCGCGAACGACGCAGAAACGGAAGATTTGTCGACGTCAGAGTTGTTCGAGGTAAGTGAAAGCGAAAAATTCGACATAGAAAATTACACTCTGGTGGAGAGCGACGAGACGAGCGCAATCCTCGATGCGACTGAGAGCACCATGTTGATCATCGACGAGATAGATGAAATGTGCGATTCGTAACGTTTGCCAAGCCCGACTGAACCCCACTGCCAAGATAGTTTTCGTAATTTATTTATTGCGTCAATATTTTGTCGCCCATCCTAATTTATTAGTATTCCATGATCGATTCCCCGCTAACTGAAAATTGTACAAAAAGAAAGAAAAAAATGTGCCAATTTGTCGACGAAAAACAAGGAAAAGAAGATATTGTTATTTTCATTTGTATTATCTTTAGTTACCGAATTACTATATTTCTATTTTCATTGCCATCGTCATCAGAATCAAACGAATTGGATGAAGGCTGATATTTCATGTAGAAATTATATGAAATTTATAATTGCGCCGAGTTTTTGGTGATTAGACATGTAAAAAGTTAGCAAAAAAAGTTAAGTTAAAAAATGATCGATAATACTCATGAATGAAAAAAAAGTGTACAGTAGTTTGATGATTCGACGGAGAGGGAAGTTTTTGATTGTTTATTTTTTTATTTATATAGGTATCATTATTTTTTGAACTGGAAATGGAAGAAGACTTAAATGTGATCAGATCTGATGCAAAATTGAAGTCGCGGCTTTGATTTTGACATTTGTTCTCTCGTGATCGAAACTTGCAAATTTGCTAAACGCTTTTTTTAGATACGTTTACATAAGTATTTGTATTATAAATATTTACCATTGTAGGATCGAGTCCTAGAGTGTACAGTGGTTGAACGAGTCAGTGTCATGTTAAGGTCAATAGTGTTCAATATTGAATGATACAGTTATCATTATAATGTAAAAATCACTCTACACTCAATTGAAAAATAAGATCTGTAACGAAAAAAAAATTTTTTTCTATACGCTTTCTATGAGTTGGCAGTGTTTTTGAAATAGAAACTTCGATAGAAACAAAATTTTAACTTGGAATTTAGATTTTAGAAAGTTATTTTTTTTCGCATGCATCATACTGAAAGTGTGAAAAAAAACCCTGTCGCTACATCACAATTTGCAATATTTATTTGATCTATTTAAATATTGTTTGCATAATTTTTATCTTAATAATAGAATATAATTAAATGTGTAGATTCGAGTAAATGAATTCAAAGGCGTTAAATGAGATTGTTAATATTCCTAAGAAAACGTTTCAAAAATGTATAAAATTAATATCAATGCCATTCAAATTTGCGTAAACGGCGTCCAATAATTTTAAGAGAATGTACAAGGTGTGAGAGAATATTACGTTGTATAAAAGTTTACATTGATGGATTTGCCATATATTTAAAAAAAGAAGAATCAATTGTTACAAAATGGTTGCGCGCCCTCTATGCAAATTGATGACTTGTTTGACTTTTAATGCGTTCCCCGACGTTAGCCAGTGAACTCGAATTTGTAATTTTGTAAGTGAAAACCCTCGGTTGGACAATTTTTAAAAAATAATAATTTATGCTGCAAATTTTGAAGTGTTCATTAAAAAAGGCGCCGACATTCGTGCGACTTCTTTCCTTTACGGTGCTATGTGTTTGTGTCGTATTTTGTACATCTGATTGTGTGAATGTATGTAATTTGTAAGCTTACAAAATATTTTCTCGTATGTGTTATCCAAAACGCCTATGAACAAAATATAATTTACTTTTACAATTACGTTATCAAGTGATCTCTTATTCAAACCAAAAAAAATTTTTCATCAAAACAAGAATACTGCAATAAAAATAATAATCAATCACAAGGATGAAATATTCGATAATAAAATTTGAGTCCGAGTGCTGTAAAATGTACACTTTATTTTACAATCTATTACACACTAATGGAGCAGTATGGTATGGATTTACACACTACTATACATTATGAAACAGTCTCACATATTCATGTAGTAAATAGCCTCTGCAAAATCTTTAGAAAAGAATAAATCTTTTGAAGAGCAATCGTTTATCGTCGTCAAAAGCTCTTGAAAAGACTATTCTTTTACAACGTTGGGTTTGTAAATTCAAGTCCTTAGCCGTTAAACTTACAAATCTAAAAGATCTAAAAATTAAACGTCGAAATTTAATTGTAAACAGTTGCAATTCATGTTTCTCCTTTTACTCATGACTTTTCAAATCTTTTCAAGTCGTCAATTACGATCTATTTAAAATTACATTTTACATCTAAGTCATAATTTGTATAAGATTATAATTTATTCCGTCTTGCTGCGTTTCTTCTTGTGAGTATGATCATGGGCATGACCATGGTGATGGTACGGGTCGTGTGGATGGGGATATCCATGATGACCATGACCATAACCATGACCATAACCATAACCGTGGCCATAACCGTGACCATAACCGTGACCATAACCGTGGCCATAACTATGTCCATATCCTAAGGGGTCAATACCATGGCCATGGTATCCGTAACCCAGGTGACCATGCGGTAGCAGAGGTCCAGGGCCGTACCCCAAATGTCCTAAACCGTGATGAAGACCGTGATGGCCATGAAGTCCGTGAAGTCCGTGATGGAATGGGACTGGATGGTGATGAACTGGGTATGGCAAAGGCACTGGCACAGGGACTGGGTATGCTTGTTTCACAGGAACTGGGAATGGTTGGTGCACCGGTATTGGTACCGGGTGCTTTATTGCGATTGGCACTTCGTGTGCTACTGGGTATGGAACAGCCTAAAAAGTTTAAAATTAAAAAAATAATTAACATTTGTCATTCAAATGAAAAAATAAAATCATTTAAAAAATCAAGTTCTGAATAAATAAATTATTCATTAATTAATTGATATAAAATGTGAATTTTACGCGGCGGATCTTTCTCGCAAGTGGATAAAGACGCACAAAGGTAGTATATAAAGAGCGTCGGCGTGGTTACAAATGTTAAAACTATACAAGTTCGGGATATGAAGAAAACTTATTTACGTGATTGTCAGTGATGTTCATGTCATAGAAATATGATATGGGACGTAATTCTGATCCTGAACAATATTTTTAATCAAATAAATAAAAAATTTTTTAAATGATTATTAATAATAATCAAAGTAAACATTCATTGAATTACTTCATTTATAATTGAATTTGATTAATTAATAATTGCATTCAATAATAGTTGAGCTAGTTAGTTAATCATTAGTAAAATACATAGTTAGTAAAGTACATTATATATAATTGGAATAATAAATAATTAAATTTACCTGTGGTACAGGAACAGGGATAGGAACAGGCTTGTGAATGATTTTCTCAACTGGAAAAGGCACCACCTTCTCCACCGGAACATAAAACGGTTTTTCAACGTGAACTGGTTCTGGAACTGGAACCGGCTTTTCCAGGACGACATGCTTCGTTATGTAAACCGGAAGGGTTTTTACCACAGGATCCGGTTTGATGCCAGACCACTTGGTGTGGAGCTTCGAACCTCCATAAGTCCATCTGGAATGTCGCGCAATTGTCAAGGCTCTTTGTTGTCGCTCCGGAATGCGATCTCGATTTTTAACTTTCTCTGTTCGATCGATATTTTCAGACAATATCCGCCAGTTAGTCCGGTAATTATTCGATTGAAAGGAAAATCAAAAAAAGTCGACGCACTTAATGAAGTTGCAATTATCGATTTGTGAAAAGGAGAAATTTATTACCGATGAAAATCGCTGGGAAATTTGTAGGAAATGCATTTTTGGAAGTGAAGGATTTCGTTTCAGCGGGGAACGTTTTTTCTTGCAAAATTTGAACACGTTTTCTTTTGTAGTCTTGGCAAAGTTGATTTTTCAATTGAGCGTGTAAAGACGCTCCGTTTAAAGCACTTAACTTTTGAATAATTAAGTCTCTATAGCGCCTAATGGAATTTTTATTTCTTCATTTTTTTTCTTTACCTTACTCTGATTTATTCAGCCCTTTTATTTTATTCAAGACGTTTCTGGAATCTTGTCAACAATTTGTGATTGTTTCCTTTTGCAAACAACAATTATAAAAAATTGTGAGAATTACGGAAATGCGTTTATTATCACAACATTTTTTTCTCAGTCCATTCATGTTTTAAAGTTATAGTAAAATAATAACAAAAACTTATTCTAATATTTTTCAATAATTTGAAAATTTACAAAATTAACGACGAAATAAAATGTGTTAACAGGAATTTTCAAAGTTATAATTTTTAATTTAAAAATGCAAATTATGCAAATTAAATGAAAAGTTATTTTATAATTAAAATTTTTTACCCGTCAGATACTGGGAGGGATGCCGAAACTTGCAAGCCCTTCCAAGGGTTCGTGTCAGCAGCCCAAGGATTTCCACTGCCGTATGAAATCGGATTCGGAATGCCGACCCAGCCATCATTCAATATCCCTCGCTTCCTTTGCTTCGTCTCTTCATTTTCCGCTGCAAATGCGGAATGGCAAAGAAGCGCGAACACCAACTATGAATGCAATCAAAATTAATCGTCCACTTTTCACTTTCAAACTATAAATAAAGTATTGTCCTTCTTTTCCAAAATATAATTAATTAAGAAAATTATAATAAATTAATTGAAAAAAAATGAATAAATAAAAATTGAAATTTTGCAAATTGTGATTTAACTTAGTTGAAGGAAACGGATGAGCGAGTCAGTCAATTCTTACCAAGAATCTTGACATCGCTTACTCTCAAAACTGGCGCACTTTTGCCCCGTCTGGCGGTTCGCGAAGGCTTTTATATTAACGCGGATAGTGGTCCAGCGCGTGTTCCCATCTTTGATCGCGGACCGGCATTACGGCCTTGCGCGTCCATCCATCTATTTCCGCACAGGAAAAAGTGTAGGAAAAGACTCGCAAATCAATGCCCGATCAATTGGCTCGAAAAAGGAGACCGGTTCTCATACACACGCAATTCTTCATAATCTCACGGTTCTTTTTGTCCGATCCAATTTGTTAATTAATTGTTAATGATTTTTTTTAATTACTTCATTCATTCTAGAAAAACAAAATAAATGTTAAACAAACATAAACTTTTTCCCTGATTGTATAATTTCAAGTTTGAAAAGTTTCAACAAACAAACAAAAACTTTTTTATTGAATATAAATGTCAAGCTTTGAAGTTCAAACTTGTAAGCTGCAATTAAACGATGAAACTGAAACGAATGCATTTTCGAACAAATTTTTCAAACGATTTGAAGAAATGTGGTTGTAACATTTTTGGGGGTCTGTTTTGGGAGAACTGAAATGATGAAATAATGAAAGGTGATAATCGGTTGTTGCGAAAAAATTGATTTGACGATAAATTTTGTAACACACGGAGGTTGATGTCAAAAGGGGGCTGCTTAACAGGTGCAAGTTGCTCTCTTACACCACTGAATTCGCGGTGTGAGCTTCCGTGTTGCACTTTCCTGTGACTTTCATTTTCTAAAGCGAGTCCACTTCTAATTCAAGGCGTTGCGCGGATCATTCATTATTCATCACAATGTGTACACCGGTTTCGAGCTATAATAATCGGCACATATTTAGCTTTACGATTCGAACGCGCTGATAAGCGGTTATTCAATAAGCACTTTTGGGGTGCAAACTGCCAGATACAATGATCATAACTTAATTTCTAAACTCGATGATAACATTGTAAGATTAGAGAGAAAGACAACGAGAAAATTAAAAAAAGAAAAATAAAAAATTGTTTTTATCTTAATAATGGAAAATAAGATGAGAAAAATAATGACACTCATGAAAAGTTTAAGATGCTGAATATTTTTTAAAATTTATGTTTGGAGGAGGATTAGAACCGGTGATTCATAAACATCAATATTGCATCGTGACTGTATTTGATATTTCTTTTCTTTACTTTCATTCGCGCACGTGATTATAATGCAAAAATATGTTTCACGCGACAATTGGGTCAAATTTACAATTTATGTCAGACGGTGGTCAATTATTGTTTTTCCGAAATACTTTCTTTTGTGAAAACGGATGCTCTATAGTTGGCAAAAATTTTACATCCCGTTTAAATAAATCTCGCCCTTTTAAAGCCTTTTATTCAACTTATTCTTGTCTCAACTTATAAGTGTTTTTTTGCTTTATCTGTTTTTTGAAATTAATTTGTACATTTTTTAAATTTCTCTAATCATATTTCTTATTTAATTTATTAATTAAATTTTATTAATATTAATTAAAAATAAATTTAAAAAAAACATAATAAAATGAATTGAACAGATAAAAAATTATTGGCTTTTATGAATGAAAAAAGTTTAAATTGCAAATTAATTTGCTTTCATTTACAAATGAATTGTTGGACAAATAATCTTTCCTTCCGTGTTTTCATCCTGGAAGGTGGATTTACGGCGTGCCTTTAAAAGTCACACAGTGTCCGAAAAGAATAAAGGAGCGTAAAAATGGATACAAATTTGGCGACTTCCCAACGATTAGAAACAGCGAAAGTTGACGGCTATCAAAACGACGATCAATAAAGCATTGTGTTGTCGCGTGGTGTACCCTATATAAATATATATGGGGGTCACTATGCAAAGCAAACGTCAGTGTTCTTTTGGCTGCGCCGGTGACTAGAACCGCCTACAAAATGAACATCATTTTGGTAGCAACACCAATTATTAATTTAATCTTAGACTCAGCCGTACAGTGTCTTGTGTTTTTTGTGATCTGTGTTATTGTGTTCATTCATTAAACACAATAAAAAGTGCACAAACTTTTATCTGGATGTCTGCAAGCTTTTCTTTTGCACTTTTAATATTTTTTTTTCATTTAAGAGTGATTTTCTGTTCTTCAAAATGAAACAAACAACTAAACATCATTAAACGGATGAAACTTTTCTGCAAAAAATTAAAATAATTATTTTGAAAAGTTGTGAAATTTTGTTTGTAAATTTTGTTTGTAACTGTTGTGTGTTTTTTAGATCATAACAACAATACTCTCTGTTACATCCGCAATAACAGTAGAAAAGTATGAGAAAGGAAAAACCGTGGCTTCGAGGAAACATGACAAAAGAGGACTTTTAGATACCGCGTTTCATCCACACGATCATGCAGGGGCATTTTACGGGACGGCTCCAGCGGAACCAGCGCCGGTATTCGAGGATCATGGACATTCGCATCTGCACGCTCATTTACACGCCCAGCACGGTTAGTTAAAGTGTTCGTTTTTTTTCTGACCTCTTAATTATACGGCTTACAAATCAATTTCATTATTCAACAATATTTTTACTTTTATCATTTTATATAAAATTATCTATAACAAAAGAAAATACTAGTTTGGTTTTATGATTGTGCAATTTATTATTTTTCCTTTTGATGGTATTTTAAAAAAAAAAAAATTTTATTTGTCTGTCCCAAAGATCAGTTTACAATGATACAATTGTTTTTGCAGCCCACGTTCCAGCAGTCCCAGTGCCTCAACCAGTGCACGTCCCAGTGGTACAAACGGTGACAAAGCACGTGCCAGTAGGAGTTCCAGTTGATCGTCCTTATGCTGTGCCAGTGGACCGTCCAGTTCCATACCCAGTTGAAAAACCCTATGCCGTTCCCGTAGCAGTACCCATTCCAAAACCATACCCTGTCCACGTGGAGAAACTTGTCCACGTTGACCGGCCGGTGGCTGTCCCAGTTGAGAAAACCGTCCATGTCCCAGTGCATGTCGACCGACCTGTACCCGTCCCAGTTGCAGTACCCAGACCCTACCCTGTGACTGTGGAGAAGTTGGTCCACGTTGACAGACCGGTTCCTGTCCATGTCGCTGTACCAGTTCATGTTCCCAAACCGTATCCCGTTCCGGTTGCTGTGCATTCGCCTCATTTCCATGCAGCACACCATGTGGGACACTATCATTCTGGCTACAAGCTCGGTTGGTGACCGAATTTTTAGGTTCAAATTGGGTTTGATAAATTGTCAGATGAGGTTCGATAGAAAAAAAAGAGAAGGCGAAAAAGGAAGAAAAGATTAAAATTAAAAGAAGAGTAAAATGAGGGATACCTTAGATGGAAAATTGATTGATTTTCCATTCTGAGATTATCTTTTTGGACCACATCTGATAATTGATTTTGAAACCTTAAAAAATGTGTGCATTAAAAAGGTCCGACTGAAAAGTAACGCGAAGCTGCTGACACGAGAATTGCAACGTCTCTTTTAGAAATTGCAATATCGTTGAGAAAATGTTGCATTGTATAACTTTTTGCGCAAAGCATATAAGCGACTCTAGAGGGGAAAAAAGGAGCACCACTTTATAGTTGTCTTTTTTTAGTGTACAATTAGCTATTGAATTGTGATTTTTGTACTGACTTTTGTAACTTAATTTTAAGACCCATATAAGTTACTTTGTATGATGTTTTATCATGTGTGTACATATATGGAGATATAAAATTTTTCACGCAAAAGAATCTAGACTTTTCCTTACCCAACAAAAGTATATCTACGAAAGAATTCTTTTATTGGAAAAATGACACTATTAATTTTATCAATGTAGAAAATGAATTATTTCGTGGAATGATAATTTATGAACGAACTGTGATTCGTTGTTGCGAACAGGTACAAAAACTTGAAAAGCTTTGCGGAACTGAACAAGAACTGCGGAAAAAAATTATTTCTTCAGCAACCAATAAAAAGTGTACAGCGTGGCCTTGTCAATCATTCCGTCAGGGTTGTTGGAAAATCGGAAGAAAGCTGCAGAAAAGGTCGGTTCGGTGTGAAATAATGTTTCGTCGATTGTCTTCGATTGGTACTTCGTTGTTTGACAAATAAAAACATGTTTACTAAGAAAATAACAATCCTTACTTCATTTTTTATTCTTTCTGGAATTAAATGAAACAAGAAGCAACTTTTTGTTTTTGTTTGTAATTTCAAGATTATCGATAAGAAATGAGTTGATTAAATTTATGAAATTAAAAGTTCATTTTTGAATGATCCTTTAAATTGACAAGTCTTAAAACTAAACTATTAAATTAAAACTAATTTAGATTAAATGCTCAGTAGCCCGAACATTTTCAATATCCCCGACAATTTTCTGAAAATATTTGCAATATTTTATGAGATATTCAAACATTAAAATTTGTAGCATATTTTTCACATCTCTTCTTTTTTATCTCATCCAGGAGAAATTGGATTGCAAAAAAATTGAGCGATTTACAGATTAAGAAATTGCACAATTTTTTTTTTATTCGCGAAAATCATGTCAACGTATTTTATTTAGCAGGGCTTTGTATAAGGTATAAGAGATCTGCATCAATTTGGCTTTCGACGAAATTGATGTTGATTATTTATCGTTTATGTATTATTTATTGTGTACTATTATTAGTAATATAGAAATACAATTTGTAAGTAGCGTATCTATGTAGAGCTAAGGCATATTTAATGGCCTTGTCACACAGGAGGTGCGCTCGATAGATTGATGTGTGTCGCACTTGACACCTGACGTGCCATACTGTACACTATGAGACTATGATTGCCTACATTCTTACGATGATATTCTTGAATTAAAAAAAATTAATTACTGCATTGCTATGATTACAGGAGTTTTTATAAATGAAAACGAATTTAATCTCAAGTTCATAAACTTAAAAAAAAAAAAAAAAAAAAAAAAAAAAAAAAAAAAAAAAAAAAAAAAAAAAAAAAAAAAAAAAAAAAAAAAAAAAAAAAAAAAAAACAAACAAACAAATAAATAAATAACCAAACCAAAAAAAAATTCAAAGACAAAAAAAATCTAGGAAAATTATTCAGAAGAGTAATGTCAGAAGTTTTTGAAAAAAAAAATTTTTTTGAAACTGTCGCAAAATTGAAACAAAATTATTTGCATAATTCATTCGCGCGACGTCATGTATGTTGAGTAACAGTATCGGTGTTTCTTCAATCTATGAACTTTTTCTAAATTCCTTTTTGTTGGAGTTCGCGCACTGCGCAAACGCGGATTCCCAACTCCGAATTTTCATTGCCAGAGTCTTCGGCACGACTTTTGCAGATCTATGACGATTGCCTGACAGTTCATTCTTACAATTCTTAGAGTGAAGAAGTTAAAGTTGAAGGTGAAATGTAACTGAAGCATTGCAGTCACTAGTAATAATTACTGTTTTTTTAATTATTCTGTACGAATAAAAATGTTCTTATAATTTCAATTTGTGAAGATGCGTCACTTTTTTTGATTTGCATTGG
Organism: Trissolcus japonicus; assembly: GCA_030522925.1. Classification (NCBI taxonomy): domain Eukaryota; kingdom Metazoa; phylum Arthropoda; class Insecta; order Hymenoptera; family Scelionidae; genus Trissolcus; species Trissolcus japonicus. The sequence continues at coordinate 8,048 of JAPYZS010000165.1, read as the reverse complement.
AATAGCAAGGATACAGTGAAAAAGTTCAAGTTCAGTTTTTTAACTGTGCTGCCAGTTTTTGGGACAATTTCTTTTGGTGTACATGAGCTGATACAAAGATGGAGTTGCCATTAAAGTTGGGGATTTCTGGAGCGAGTATGTTTATGATGGGAATCATGATTGGTTGGGTGGTTTTCCCACCTGTGCTGAGGTCCCAAGTTGTTAAGGTTTGAGTTCTTTTTAATTTTCAAAACTGTGATAAAAATTTTTTTTAATAAAAAATTAATACAAATAAAAGAAAAGAATACCAGAGACACAAATTGAGTATCAAAGATCTGTCATTAGTGGAAATTAAGATCAATTAAAAATATAAAAATGGGTTGCTTGACAACATGCAAATCAGAAAAATGCGATTTCAAATCACAACGTGTGTTTCCATTATAAAGTCTTAATTAGTGGACTATTCAGCAACTATTGCCGACTCATCTTAGATGAACGACATATTGTGATGAAAATTGAACGAATTTTTTGCCCGCTGATTCTTTCGTAAAGACCGAAATTTTTCTAAACAACCGAACAAATTTTATTTCTTATATGAATTTTGTTTCAATTAAATTTGATTTGTTTTTAAACAAATTGTATGAAGAACGGTTGTTTATCAACATTTTTTATGGAAATTAAGTGGTACAAAACAATTTACGACCGACCTTTTGATCCTGTTCGAAACCTGAAATTACGCATTGTGCATTAATAACTTAAATTAAAATTTTTAATTTGTCATAGTGTGTGAAAAAATTGATTTTAATTTGGCATGAAAAAACTCTTTTTCGTAATTTGACAAAAAGACATGTCACAGCCGTTAAAACAAATGGAAATTAAAAACAAATGAAAAATGAAAAATCCTTTAACTTTGCAATCCCAGAATCTTTATTACAAAACGAATGCAACTGGTAATCAACAAGGCAAACCTTTTTTTTACAGCGGTGTGATGCCTAAGCAAAAGAAATAGTGCAAAAAGTTGTTCACGTCCACGTTTCTGCTCGATAATTTTTGCACTGCGCTATGAAAAATAAACAAAATTATTACGTTTTTTTTTCAACAGTTTGTAATACAGATTCGATTGAAATCATCATGAAATATTGAATTTTAAACATGTTCCTTAAAAGATTTGATAATAAAACTTGAAACCTGGCAAAAATTTCATTAATCACTGAAAACAATTAAGAAGTGACAATTAATCATAGCTTCTTGCATGTAAAAGTGTGATATTATTTCGCAAGTATGTAAAGACACATCACATACACGAAGGTTAAATCGACCATGCATTATTCGTTATGAAACGAAATCGAATTTTTGTATTCCAAAAGCATTATAATAAAATATTATACTCGATCTAATTCTCTTTTCTCTTTTATTATATTTTTTTTGTAAAAATTAAAATTCAATTTTGTTGAATTGTTTTATAATTCATTGAACTTATTATTTTTTGTAGGCGACGAAACTGAAACCTAAAAGTGAGAGAAGGCCGTTGTGGGAGAAAATTCCTTTCGAGTTGGATTTTAAAATTTACATCTGGAACGTGACGAATCACGAAGAGGTGGAACAAGGGGGCAAGCCTAAGTTGCAGGAAGTAGGACCTTATTGGTTCAAGTAAATACCCATAAGTTCAAAATTTCAATTATTTAACATTTGCATCAAAATGATTCGAAGCTAATATTTCAGGGAAACAAAAGAGAAGGTGAACTTGGAAGACTTCGAGGAGGACGACGAAGTGGAGTTCAATACCAGAGTGAGCTTCCGCTACGACCTGGAGGCGAGCAATGGTTTAACCGGAGAAGAAGAAGTGATAATGCCCCACGTGTTAATTTTAGGGATAGTTCTAACCGCGATTACAGATAAACCTAAATTAGTTGGTTTAGTTGGTAAGAAATTACATTTTTTTCTCTTTATTTTTTTCCAATTTTCAATACCAGTTCTGATCATCTTGTTTTAATTTTATTCAACAGGAAAAGCCGTGGACAGTATTTTTAATAATCCGACATCTATATTCATGAAAGTGAAGCCTATGGACCTCTTCTTCAGAGGCCTGTTGATTGACTGCAGCGAAGTGAAGGATGCTCCCGGAAAGGGTGTTTGCACCATCCTGAAAAACGAAGCTGGAAACATCATTAAGCTCGAGGAGAACAAATATTTATTCTCTCTCTTCGGCGATGTAATTTTTGCTTTTCGTTTGATAATTTAATCATAATTAAATACTGATAATCTCACGTATAATAATTCATTCATTTGATTCGTCCTTCGACAGAAAGAAGAACGTGACTTTTCTCTCTAGTGAGAAAATAGTTCCTTATGGGGATATCAACCCACTTCCTTCACTAGGGAGGAAATCGAAACATTGTATTATTGTTAGTCTACAATTTGGTTTGTTTTATTTAGAGAAACAATACCATTTCGAAGAAAAGATGGAGGGTGCAACGTGGTGTGAAGAACATCCAGGACGTAGGCATGATGGTCAGCTACGACGGAGAACCGGCTCTGCCCAACTGGGGCCCAGGAAGGTGTAACGACATCAACGGCACGGACGGTACCATCTTCCCTCCTTTCATGACCGAGGATACTGTCATACGAGCATTTTCTGCAGACATCTGTCGAGTCATGGAGATCCATTATGAAAAACCATCGGTTTCCAAAGGTTTGGCAATTGAATGAATCGAAATTTAAAAAATGAAAAAATTATGGCATGAACAAAAGAAATATACAAATATATTTAGACGTTTTTTAATAAATGTTTTGTTTAAATTAGGCGTCAAAACCGGACACTTTATCGCTGACCTTGGCGACCTCAAGAACAATCCGGATGAGTGGTGTTTTTGCAAGAAAAACGACCCTGAAAAGTGTCCCTTGAAGGGCACCTTGGATCTGTCCAAATGTGTGGGTGCTCCTCTCATTGGGTCTTTGCCTCACTTTTACAAGGCCGACGAGTCCTTGCTGGCAGGAGTGGAAGGACTAAATCCTGTTAAGGTATAATTTTGATCTTTCTATTTTTTGTTTTTTTTTTCTGACCCTGAAGGGCGGCAGAAAAGGGAAGAAAAAAAATTCCCCAGGTGAGGCTCGAACTCACAACCCCGGCATTGCTCACAATTACTGTCATATAAGTACCGTGCGCTAACCAATTGCGCCACTGGGGACGTTGCGACGTAGCGACATAAAAATCAATTTTCAGTCGAGCTGGGTCGATTGTGACGATAAAGCGAGCGCTTAAACGAAAGATAATTTAATTGTGTTTAATTTAAGTTTAATTTTATCTTCGACGGGAATGAATTTATCAATGGCATGATTCAAGTTGAGATTCGATTTATTTCAGGAGTTGCATGAAATTTTCATTGACTTTGATTTGTTCACTGCGACCCCTGTGCATGCAAGAACGAGGATGCAGTTCAATCTGCAGTTGATGAGCCATGAAAAAGTAAAATTGTTGGCCAATTATCCGAACGTTTTGTTACCTATATTCTGGCTCGAGGAAGGTGTTTGGCTTCCTGACGACTTGGTCAAACAGGTCAAACTGGCACACAATGTCCAAAAAGTTGTAGGGTAAGAAACAATTTACCAATAAAAAAAAATGATCAGTTCGAGTAAAAATGAAGCTAAGTTGAAAAACATATTTCAGAGTGTGGTTTAAATACAATTTTTGGTTTTTGGTTTCAGTGTTTTGAAATATCTTATGATGTTTGGTGGCATCGGTCTGGGTTTGTTTGCAGGATACAAAAAATACCAGGAAAATAAAAATAAAAAGCAATTGGAAATAACTAAAGTTAGCCCGCACGATTCGAGTAAGGCGAACGGCCAGAAGTGGCCCTTGGATGCTAATGCTTTACAGGCCGCTGCGGTGCCAGCAAATTTAGACAGAAATTGAGTGAAAAACAAAATTTCATTTTGAGAAATTGAATTCGTTAAAATACAATTCTGAAACTTTCAACGATTCGGAATTGACAATAATGTTCATTTGAATTTTCAATTCTTTAAATTTCTAATTCGTGTTACTTATTTTGCATAGGTGATATATAGAGTTTTCTGTATTTAAATGTAGTTGAAAATTTATTTTCATTCGTTTTCAGATTCGTTTAAAAATTATATTTTAACAATTAACAATTTATAAGAATGAATTTCAACTTCTTTATCATCACAATAAACAATGCACATAAAACTTTTTTACATAGCTGGTAAAATACCAAAATACTATAGATTTACAAAGAACTATGCCGTGGAAGTATCTGTTCCCTAACGTCCCTAAAGTTTTATTTATTTTGTTCGTTTAATTTGTATTTAATTAATTTTAATTACTTTGACTTTGTTGAATTTATGTCATTTCGTTTTAAATTTGTGTTAAAAAGTAGATATTTTTAAGTTGACTAGTGCGTATATTAGTTGCATACCAAATTACTAAATAGAAGAAAACGTTTCTTCTATTTGTATCAATCATAATTATGTATTGTACCATTTTTTGCACCATACAATTATAATGAACAATCTACATGTAACCGTGTAAAACATTTTTTTATTTCAAATAAAATAGTACAAGACAAGAAGGGATCGGATTATTTCATTTCTCACAGACTATGTATGTAATTTAAAAAAATCTGTACAAAATATGATTTCAGTTCGTTTCAATTGTGTTTCGTAAATCATTTCTTAATCAACAACGGTCATAACAATACTAATGACGTCCTTAACAGGGATATTATAAATAGATAACGAAATTTTGCAGTCTTAATTCTAAATAACAGTCTTAAAGTCAAACATAAATTAATTTTACATTCAGAACGTACTTTTTTCACTTATAAAAATAGTCAACAAACAATTTCTCAACACTTATAAAATAAATTAAATTCAACATCCACCTGATAAAATTTTGTCATCGTGAAGTCTCGTGATAAGTCATTGACTTTTTTGTTTTCATTCAAAACTGTTCAGCGTCGTAAAACATCTGTAAGAGAAAATCAAACATTAGAATACAAATCTGAGATCACTATTACATTTTTGCATAAAGTCCTAAAGCAGATAAGCCCAAAGTTTTCCCAGCTTCAACATCATTTTTTACGAGAGATTAAAAAAATTGACCATAACAAAAGTCATTTAGAGGTAACCGAGGTGTTTTAAATGGTTCCCAAAATTTTTGTGGGAAATTCCTATTCTTCATTCAACAGCGAGTCAACGAGTTTAGTTGAAACCAATTTAATAATCAGATAAAAAGATTAAACGTAATTATGTAACAAGTCAAAACTCTCAGTTCTAAAGTCATTCTCATTGCAATAACCGTACCGCAAATGTTTGTTGACTTTTGTTCGTATGATTAATCAACTCGGTAAAAATCTTTTGAAGCCTAATTGATTTTTGAATGGATTACAAGGTTATTTATCATCCGGTGCTCGAGTTTTCACTATCCTTAAATCCTTAAAACTCATTCGCAGATAATTAAGTCACCTCATTCGTTCTCAATTTCAAATTCCCAGATTAAATACGACATTTAAAAATCATTTAAACATGATGACAGTATAACAAATCGTTTATCAAACAGATTATCATCAGATTAAAAAATAAAAACTTTCAATTTCAATGATTCTAATTATAATATTGAAATTTGTACCTCAATTGATGATCTGTCATCACAATTTCCATTTATGGTTTCATTTGCTCGTATCATAAATCCCAACCTGGAACGTGTCAATCAATCTAAAATTAATCAGAAACATCATTATAATAAAAATTAGAACAAAAAATGCACACTTTAATAAAAATTAAGTTTAATAAAGTTATTCACACAAAATTCTCACTTTTCTTCAAAATAAAAATCTGAAGATTCATCAACTCCCAACAAACCCAATAGCACATTTTCTTTTGTTTTTTTTTTGTATTTTTTTGTTATTCCAATCAGCTCCAAATTTTAACACTCATTTTCAACAAAATGAGCCTCGTCAGGGAACTTATTCGAACTGTGCATGACCGGATGGGAGACCGACTAGGACCAGTGCTGATCATTGGGTGGCGGCGAGCAGCTTGCCTCGGAGGAATCAGGCTGCGATGTTTTGAGCCTGTTGTTGATCATGGCGATGGTGTTGATCTGTGCGAGGAGGCCGCACCTGATCTTGAGCTCATCGTAGGACAGGCCCTGTTCCGTCTCCTTCAGCGGATCCGAGTTCCTACGTCGTTGTGTCTCCAAGCTGTTGTGTGACGACAGGGCCGGGCAATTTTTGAGTGCCTCGTACAAGCTGTTGCTCTCCACCTTGAGGTGCTCGACTTCCCTCATCAAAGTTGCGTTCTTCTTCAGAAGCTCCGCGTTCTCCTTGCTTAGTGACTCGAGCTGCCCTTGAGATGGTGACGGCTGCTCAGTCTGGTCAATCGTCTCTTTGAGCTTCTCGTTCTCGTAGCTGAGCTTCTCAAAGGCCGAGCGGATTTTGGTCGCGTAGCCGAAAGGAAGCGCCAGGAGAATGTTCTCTGTGAGGCCAAGCTTTTTCAGCCCCGCGTCTGTCTTGGGGTCGCCCTTCTTTTGAGACGATTCTTGCCGGGCCTTCTCCGCTGATTGGAGGATCCCCACGCACTGCTCAAGCCTCTGGCACTTGAGCTGCAGGATGTCACGTTTTTTGGTCAAAATCGACTTGATGCTGTTTCGCTCGTCGAGCGCCTTGCGCAGCTCGTCTATCAGCTCGCTCGTCTGCTCGGTTCTGAGCTGCCGCTCATGGTCAATTGTCGCTTGTAGATCGTGGTTGACCTGCTCCTCGACTTTGAGCTTCCTCTGCAGCTCGAGAGTGAGCTGGCGCTCGTCGTCCAGCTCCTTCTGCAGCGCACGAAACTTCTCGTCAAAACTTTCCAGCGTCTTTGGATCCCCCAGGTCTTTGGTTTCCTGTGGGCTTCCTTCGGTGTTTGTCAAATTTGTTTGTTCCATTTTCCAACGTCGTCAGGAACCTTTGTAAGGGCAGCAAAATCGGTCACTAAAATCGGCCTCCGTTGGTATCGTTTCACACGTCAGGGTTTGTTTGGGAGTTCCAGATGTTGTTCATTGCCTGTAAGCAACTGAATTTTGCAGCGGTGTCTTTAGTCGGCTTAATTTTTGAAAGATGGGGCAACAGGAGAGGGGAGCGCGATTGAAATATTGAGGAGTCTCAATGATATCGAGACGATTTGTTTTGGTATAATTAGAAATTAATACGTCGATTAGAAACTTTTATTTTGAAACGGCGGTGTCAACGCACGACCGTAAACGAAACTAAATGCAATCTATTTTACATGATTGAATATACGTTTCTTTCTCTCTTTTTTTTTTACAGAGCGCAATCGGAATATGAAAATTCTATTACCAAAAAAATAAATGATGTGAGGTTTTTGGCAATTTGAATTGAAGTGTCGCATGTATGGAAATATATATTGTAGTTTAAAAATGTGACATTTTGAATGTAACATAATATTTTCTATTTTTATAGCATATGAAAATGGTGATAGATAAGTTCAATTCTTGAATATGTATGTCATTAGGAATAAAATTGAACAAACAATTTTTAATATACTCAGTTTTATAAATCGAACGTAGTTATTCAATACTCATTTTATAACATATCTTCGCAATTTAACTTCATAGTCGCAATTAGATTAAATCTGATCAACGAAATATTTAATATCATAAGAGGTGATTTTCCTAACAAAAATTAATAGTGGATATCACAAAAGTACTAAAGAATTGCAGTCGTTTAAATTATATGGCAATTAGAACATACGTAAATCACAAAATCGACCACAATTAATGTTCTACAGATCTGCTTAGACAATTAAGATTAAGAAATTTTGTAAACAATTCTTATTTTCATTTGGTTACCTCACGTAAAACGTGAATTCAGTATTAAAAAAATTATTTCGATTATTATTAATAAAACTTTCGATTATTTTTTACTTTTAATTTGGTTTTACGAACCAAAAGATAGCGAATCAAAGTTCAATTCAATTCAGATGAAATATAATTTTCCTAAAACTTCATGAATTCAATTTTCATTATTCTATAATTTTTTTAATCGAGATTTTAA